>JAODAL010008504.1:0-117125 GCA_025379985.1 Phyllomedusa bahiana
CAGAATGCACTGACCTATAATGATATCACCTGTGTCAGGAGCTCCCCACAGAATTGCACTGACCATATTATATCACCTGTGTCAGGAGCTCCCACAGAATGCACTGACAATAATGATATCACCTGTGTCAGGATCTCCCACAGAATGCACTGACAATAATGATATCACCTGTGTCAGGATCTCCCACAGAATGCACTGACAATAATGATATCACCTGTGTCAGGAGCTCCCACAGAATGCACTGACAATAATGATATCACCTGTGTCAGGAGCTCCCACAGAATGCACTGACAATAATGATATCACCTGTGTCAGGATCTCCCACAGAATGCACTGACAATAATGATATCACCTGTGTCAGGAACTCCCACAGAAGGCATGGACAATAATTATATCACCTGTGCAATACTGAGGAGATCCTGAAAACATGACCTGTTGGTGGGTCCTGAGGACTGGAGTTAAGGACCCCTGCTCTAGTGAACAGTAGAGCAGTTTTCTGGCCATCTGCCTTGCTCTTCCTTTGCGAATGTGATGCTGACTCTGATTTTTTTAGCTTCCCCTCTGACACTCACCAGAAGCATGGAACCTATGGCCATCTCCAAGACACTTTACTGGAGCTTGACTGTACTATCTGCCCAGGTATTGTGTCCTCACTCCACAAAAAAATCTGGAAAATGCCCTGTTGCATACTTTCATAGAAACCCTGCTTCATGGAGCCTTTATATTGTGCCTTTGGGTCCATAACACTGACTTATGTGTGCCGTTGAGGAAGGCTTAAAGGGGTTCTACCACGATGTAATGTTGACGTGGTATCCTCCAAAATGGGTATTTGATCACTTTTCTAAATATATGTGATTACAAAAAGTGAAGCCTCTGAGAGCTACAGCATTGCTCAGTCCCCCTTTCCTGACAGTTTACATGAGACACGACCAGGACACTGACAGGAGCTGTTCGGGCCGCGCTTGCGTATTTGCACTTCATATCAGATGACAGGGAACATGAACGAGCTTTGGAGGGACTGGGGAGAAAAGTGCAATGTATGAGGCTGTCTGCTGTATAGAGAATCCACTGGTTGTAAGGTAATTATTTGAGTGAACATTGCTGACGCTCCCTGCGTCCTCGCTCTCTGCTCACCCTCCTCCGTCTCCCCCTATGATGCTGCTTTTATGTTCTCTCCTGATCAGATAAGAGGTAAGGAACTCACTTCTTGAGTTATTATTTGAGTAAACATTAGAGACGCTCCCTGCTTCCTGGCTCTGATCAACCTCCTCCCTCTCCCCCCTGCAGCTGTTCATGCTTTGTTTATCTTTTCTCCTGAGCAGATAAGAGGTAAGGAACTTCATTTCTTGGCAAAACCCCTTTAAAGGGGTATTCTCATCATAGATATTGATAGCATATCAATAGAACATGCTGTCAATGTCTCATACGTTCGGGACACTCCTCTGGGACTCGTACCTACAGTATCTCACAAAAGTAAGTGTGAACGGAGAGATTTCATGCATCATTCTTAAGATACAGTACGCCTCTCACATTTTTTGTAAATATTGTATTATATCTTTTCATGGGACAACACTGGAGATATGACACTTTGATACAATGTAAAGTAGTCAGTGTACAGCTTGTAGAAGGGTATGTTCACATGGCATCTTGCGCGCAGCAAGACGCCGTGTGTTTAGAAGAACGCGCTGAACCAAATAAGTTTATCTTGGTCTCATCGGACCACAGGACATGGTTCCAGTAATTCATGTCCTTAGTCTGCTTGGCTTCAGCAAACTGTTTGCGGGCTTTCTTTTGCATCAACTTTAGAAGAGGCTTCCTTCTGGGACGACAGCCATGCAGACCAATTTGATGCATTGTTAGGTCTGAGCACTGACAAGTTGATCCCTCACCCCTTTAACCTCTGCAGCAATGCTGGCAGCCCCTATACGACTATTTTGAAAAGACAATCTCTAGATATGGCACAGAGCACGTGCACGCAACTTCTTTAGTCGACCATGGCAAGGTCTGTTCTGAGAGGAACCTGTCTTGTTAAACCGCTGTATGGTCTTGGTCATCGTGCTGCAGCAGAGTTTCAGGGTGTTGGCCAACTTCTTATAGCCTAGGCCATTTTTATGTAGATCAAAAATTCATTTTTTCAGAACCCCAGAGAGTTCTTTGCCATGAGGTGCCATGTTGAACTTCCAGTGACCAGTATGAAAGCGATAACAAAAAATTGAACACACCTGCTCCCCATTCACACCTGAGACTTTGTAACACTAATGAATCACATGACACCATGAAGGGAAAATGGCAAATTAGGCACAATTTCTCCATTTTCCCTTAGAGGTGTACTCACTTTTAATGCAAGGTGGTTTAGACATTAATGCCTGTATGCTGAGTTATTTTGAGGGCACACCAAATTTACACTGTTATACAAGCTGTACACTGACTACATTACATTGTATTAGTGTCATATCTTCAGTGTTGTCCCATGAAAAGATAGAATATAATATTTACAAAAATATGAGGGGTGTACTAATCTTTGTGAGATGCTGTATCTTGAGAATGATCTCTGAAATCTCTCCATTCACATAGACAGGTGGTCGGGACTCTCCCACGGAAATAAAAAACGAAAAGGTTTTGGGGCTAGTTCTCGAGAGGTGTAGACGTATCAGACATTGATGGCATATCCCATCGATATGCCATCAGTATCTGTACTTAGACAACCCTTTAAAGGGTTGCTGCACTACACCAACATTGTGGCGCCTTCATTCTCACAACTGGTCGTAAGGTAAGGTATAGCCCAACAATAAACCAGCACTTTACAAGATGGAAGTACACCTTTAAAGAGGGTCTGTCAGCACTTATATCACGTCTGTTTTAACAAATACTTATAAGGAAAAAAAATATTCTGCAGCAGCTTCTTAGGACTCCATATTCTCCTGGTAATGTTATTACACCTTGAAGTCCATGAATGAATTGACAACTGAGCATTATCATTTCCTTTGTCAATAATACAGTCAGATACTGTCAGCACTGATTTAAAGGGATTTTGCCATGAAGCGAGTTCCTTACCTCTTATCTGCTCAGGAGAGAAGATAAACAAAGCATGCTGAGTCATGAAGGGCTGCAGGAGTGAGAGGGAGGGGGTGAGCAGAGAGCAAGGAAGAAGGGAGCATCTGCAATATTTACTCAAATAATTACATTACAACTAGTGGTTTATCTATACAAAAGACACAGCCTCATACACTGCACTTTCTCCCCAGCCCCTTGTAAGCTCCATGTTCCCTGTCATCAGATAAGAAGTGCAAACACGCAAGCGTGACCAGATCAGCTCCCGTCAGTGTCCTGGTCATTTCTAATGTAAACTTTCAGGAAACTAAGGGGGACTGAGCAATGCTGTAGCTCTCACAGGCTTCACTTTTTGTAATCACATATATTTAGAAAAGTGATTAAATGCCCATTTTGGAGGATCCCACGTCAACATTACATCATGGCATAACCCCTTTAACAGTGTCAAGGTGTGTAGGCACAAACCCAGAACTTGCAACATCCAGATGCCAATTTCTTCTCCCACTTCCAGGAGGAATATTAGAGGAACAGTACAATGTTCTAACAAAGGTTGCTAAGACTTATTACTACAAGGGGAATACAAGTATTTACTGAAGTAGACATTTCAGGAGATGACAGGTCCTCTGATTTAATCAACTTGCAGTCACCTTTTATAACATTTGTGATGTGCCTAAGGCTTTGAGCAGTACATTTCATACTAAGTTGCACTGTTGAATATGAAGTGTCAAAACTAGGTGAAAGTGTCAGAATCAAATAGGTATTATTAGCAAAAAACTTGCCTTCACATTGAGCATCAAACAATGGCTTGACTAAGGGTTTTTAAGGAGGCCATGTCTGACACTGAGTGGAGGCTGCATTAGTTGCATCCAATACCTAATCAAGCAGACTAAAGAACCACAACATCACAAAACATGCGACTCTGATCACCAGAAAAAATAGTAATGTATCACTGATATAAAATGGGCTGTAGCAAGATAATATTTTTTCCTTTGAGACAGGTATAGCAGCATTTCTCGGGTTATCACTGATAACCAGATGGATCCAAGATTCAGACTTCCGAAAAGTAATAGATCAGTTTATGTAAGGGGATGGAACTGAGGAGAGACCGACAGCACAGTATGAAAATGACAGACACATGGCGATAGGGATATTCAAGTCTGGAGGTGATCCGTATACTCTGGAGACTGACCAAGCCTGAAGGATTTAGATTCATACAGCAGGATAACATCACAATACATGTTAAAGCTTTGTAAGAATAAAGCATGAAAATAGGGAGCACTACTTACCATGGGATGCCCTCCACACCATCCAGTATTCATGGGGGTATCCGAAGAGCAGAGTGTACTCCCTATCACATATGCCCTCCACAACCTCAAGTATTCATGGGGGTATCCGAAGAGCAGAGAGTACTCCCTATCACAGATGTCCTCCACACCATCCAGTACTCATGGGGGTATCCGAAGAGCAGAGAGTACTCCCTATCACATATGCCCTCCACAACCTCAAGTATTCATGGGGGTATCCGAAGAGGCAAAGAGTACTCCCTATCACAGATGCTCTCCACACCATCCAGTATTCATGGGGGTATCCAAAGTGCAGAAAGTACTCCCTATCACAGATGCCCTCCACACCATCCAGTAGTCATGAGGGTATCCGAAGAGCAAAGAGTACTCCCTATCACAGATGCTCTCCACACCATCCAGTATTCATGGGGGTATCCGAAGAGAGAGAGTTCTCCCAATCACAGATGCTCCCCACACCATCCAGTATTCATGGGGGTATCCGAAGAGCAAAGAGTACTCCCTATCACAGATGCTCTCCACACCATCCAGTATTCATGGGGGTATCCGAAGAGCAGAGAGTACTCCCTATCACAGATGCTCTCCACACCATCCAGTATTCATGGGGGTATCCGAAGAGCAAAGAGTACTCCCTATCACAGATGCTCTCCACACCATCCAGTATTCATGGGGGTATCCAAAGTGCAGAGAGTACTCCCTATCACAGATGCTCTCCACACCATCCAGTATTCATTGCGACATACAAAGAGCAGAGAGTACTCTCTATCACAGATGCTCCCCACACCATCCAGTATTCATGGGGTATCCGAAGAGCAGAGAGTACTCCCTATCACAGATGCTCCCCACACCATCCAGTATTCATGGGGTATCCAAAGAGCAGAGAGTACTCCCTATCACAGATGCTCCCCACACCATCCAGTATTCATGGGATTATCCGAAGAGCAGAGAGTACTCCCTATCACAGATGCTCTCCACACCATCCAGTATTCATGGGGGTATCCGAAGAGCAGAGAGTACTCCCTATCACAGATGCTCTCCACACCATCCAGTATTCATTGGGACATACAAAGAGCAGAGAGTACTCCCTATCACAGATGCTCCCCACACCATCCAGTATTCATGGGGGTATCCGAAGAGCAGAGAGTACTCCCTATCACAGATGAACTCCACAACCTCAAGTATTCATGGGGGTCTCCGAAGAGCAGAGAGTACTCCCTATCACAGATGCCCTCCACACCATCCAGTATTCATGGGGGTATCCAAAGTGCAGAAAGTACTCCCTATCACAGATGCCCTCCACACCATCCAGTAGTCATGAGGGTATCCGAAGAGCAAAGAGTACTCCCTATCACAGATGCTCTCCACACCATCCAGTATTCATGGGGTATCCGAAGAGAGAGAGTTCTCCCCATCACAGATGCTCTCCACCCATCCAGTATTCATGGGGGTATCCGAAGAGCAGAGAGTACTCCCTATTCACAAGATGCACTCCACATCATCCAGCTATACCATGGGTGTATCCGAAGAGGCAGAGATTACTCTCCCTATTCACAGATTCTCTCCACAATCTCCAGTATTCATGGGGGTATCCGAAGAGAGAGAGTTCTCCCTATACAATGCTACCCCAACACCATCCAGTTATTCTATGGGGTATCCGAAAGAGCAGAAGTTACTCCCTATCACAGATGCCCTCCACACCATCCAGTATTCATGGGGTATCCGAAGAGCAGAGAGTACTCCCTATCACAGATGCTCTCCACAACCTCAAGTATTCATGGGGGTATCCGAAGAGCAGAGTACTTCCTATCACAGATGCTCTCCACATCATCGAGTATTCATGAGGGTATCCGAAGAGCAGAGTACTCCCTATCACAGATCCCTCCCACCACCTCAAGTATTCATGGGGGTATCCGAAGAGCAGAAAGTACTCCCTATCACAGATGCTCTCCACACCATCAAGTATTCATAGGGACCTACAAAGAGCAGGGAGTACTCCCTATCATGGGATGCCCACAAGACCATCCAGTATTCATGGGGGCATTCGAAGAGTAAGGAGTACTAGCTGTCATGGGATGCCCTCAAGACCATCCGTTGGGTCATCTAGTATTTATAGGGGCAACTAAAGAGCTCTCCACACCATCGAGTATTCATGGTAGCATCTAAAGACCAAGGATGACATCCTGTCATGAGATGCCCTCCACACCATTCAGTATTTATGGGGGCAACCAAGGAGCAAGAAGTATTCCCATTCATCAGCTGCCCACCACACAATCCTATATTTATGTGGCCATCCAAAAAGCAAGGAGTACTTCGTGTCATGGGATGTCCTCCACACATTACAGTATTTATGGACAAATCTGAAGAGTAAGCAGTATTCTCCACCACCAGTTGCCCTCCACGACATTGTGCATTAATGGGGGCACCTGAAGAGCAAGGAGTACTCTCCATCATGGGATGCCCTCCACACAATCCAGTATTCATGGGTGCATCTGAAGAGCAAGGAGTACTCTCCATCATGGGATGCCCTCCACACAATCCAGTATTTATTCAGTCATCTGAACAGCAAGCATTACTCCCTACCATCAGCTACCCTCAACATAATCCAGCATTTATGGTGGCATATAAAGAGCCAGGAGTACTCCCTTTAACCAGCTGATCTCCAAACACTTCAGTGTTTTTGGGGCAATCTGAAGAGCAAGGGGTGCTTCCTACTATTAAAGGTTTGCACCGATGTATTGTTTACGTGGGATCCTCCAAATGAAATTTAATCACTTTTTCTAAATATTTAATGTGAATTACAAAAGTGAAGCCTCTGAAGCTACAGCTTTTTTACATGCCTTAGTTAACTTTAAAAGTTTACATTAGAACACGACCAGAGCTGATCTGGCCCGCCTTGCTGTTTGCAACTTCTGATCTGATGACAGGCAACATGAATGAGCTTGCAAGGGGCTGGGAGAAATGTGTATTGTATAGCTTTCTGCTGTAATTAGGAGAATCCACCTAGTTGTAAATGTTAATTATCTTAGTGAGCATTGCAGACGCTCCCTGCTTACACGCTCTGAAGGGCGGGATAAAATGTGCAATGTATGATGCTTTCTGCTGAATAGAGACTGCACTAGTTGTAATTAATTATCTTATTAAGCATTTCAGACGCTCCCTTATTTGCTTACTCGCTCGTGCAAGGGGCTTGGAGAAATGGGCAGTGGTATGAGGCTTTCCTGCTGTATAGAGACTGCCAACTAGTTGTAATGTAATTACTATTAAGCCCCAAATTTTGCAGACGCTCCCTTCTCTTACTCGTTTTCTGCTTGGGCCCCCTCTCTCTCTTCTCCACCTGCAGCATTCATGACTGCATGATTTGTTTTTCTTCTGTCCTGGAAGCAGATAACAGTAACAAGTCACTACTTCGTGGCAAAACCCCTTATAACTCCCTTTTCAACACCATTCATGTGGCACCTAAGATCAAAGAAGTACTCCCTGAACCCCAACACGGCCGCTCCGACCGCCATTACAGGGTGTATAGTATAGGGGGTGCCGAGGTAGCTGTCACTACTACCGGGCCCTGCAGCCTGAGGTGTCCCAAAATCTCTTCTGCGACAGCAGTGTCAATGGCACAGGGCAACTGAGGGGCCCCCTTTCACTATATGCACTAGGGCCCAGGAGCTTCAAGTTACGCCTCTGGTCCAGTATTTATGGGGTATCTGAAGATTAAGAAAGCAAAGCGTTCAATAGCATCACAAGACAGTCCTGTGATATTCTCCAAGCTTAATGGATTCAGGCCTTTTTAAACACCATGTTTTGTAAAGTAAACATAAGATCCACTAAAATGTATAGAAACATCTGTCAAACATTTGACGAAATATATGTGTAGTGTTAATGAGGGTAAAAAAGAAATTCATGAATATATAACAACAGGAGTAGAATTTTGGGGAGTCCCCAGTAATCAGAGAATATGGATGGGGAGTGATGTGTCATGGAGACCGTCCCTTTACACTGGTTGTTCAGTCCTTATATATCCTTAGCCCTGTTCCAGCACTTCTACTGTCCATCATCTCCCCTGGTCTTCAGTTCACTCCTGGTGCTGACAGAACATCAAGTCTTCAGCCACTGACTGCCTGCAGCAGTCATGAGCCATTGTCTGACATCACTATATGGGGAGTGTTCACTTCTCAATGGTGATGTTAGGATTTGGCTCATGACCCCTTCAGTGGCGACAATCCACCCACTGGGAGCAAGAAGACCAGGGGAGACGGCGGACAGCGGCAGTGCTGGAAGGAAAGTGAGGACAGAGGTAAATACGAATTCTCATTTTATTCCATCCAAAATGTATTTTAAAATAAACTGGACAACCCCTTTAAATCCTAGGCTCCACTGCCTGCTGCTAGCAGTTCTGAAGGTAACTAAGGGGCCACACCTACAGTCTCAAGAAATATGTTGAAGGGGTTGTCTCACTACATCGAGCCATCTTACCTCAGCACTGTTTTCTCAGTTTCATTTTTGAAATCAGTGTTTACTGACTTTACTGACTACTACTGGTCTGCAGCGACGAGCTGTGGAGGACACCAGGGGCAACATGTATGATTTTTGGCGTTTAAATGCCAATTTTTGTGTGTATAGTGTAGAATGAGCATGATTTATGAACCTGCTCAACAGCATGACTAAATCATACGCAGTTCAGCATTAAGGACGACTTTTTCCTGGCTCAGGTAAACTACTTTGAAAGTGGTTTACCTGTTCCAGCAGTAATGGCGTACGGGCGATGTAAAAATATAACAAACGGGGCTACGCCAGTTTTCGGGCTGAAAAGATGCCAGACTTCTGGGGCAGCCCCGTTCATACATGTCACCGCAGGTCTGTAGCTATAGCAACCAATGCTGGCAGCCTATCAGGAGATAGGACAGGTTTGTAGCTATAGCGTCCAGTGCTGGTAGTCTATCAGGAGAGATCGAACAGGTCTGCAGCCATAGTGACCAGTGCTGGCAGCATATCAGGAGAGATTAAACAGGTCTGTATATAGTGGACCACACTGCAGCCTATCAGGAGAGACTGAACAGGTCTGTACTCGTAGCGACCAGTGCTGCAGCCTATCAGAATAATTGAACAGGTCTGTAACTTATACGACCAGTACTGGTAGTTCTATCAGGAGAACCGAACAAGTCTGTAGCTTATAGTGACCAGTGCTGACAGCTCTATCAGAGACTATAATCTAGACAGGTCTGTAGCTATAGCAACCACGCTGGCAAGCCTATCAAGACAGATTGAACTGTCTGTAAAAGCTATAGTGACTAGCAAAGGCAGCCTATCAGAAGAATTGAACAGGTCTCCTAGCTAATAGCGACCAGTCCCCGGCGCCTACAGAACCGATTGAACATAGCTATAGCTACCAGCGCTGGCAACCTATCGGAGAGATTGAAAGGCTGTAGCTATAGCGACCTGAAGAGCTGATGGCAAGCCCATACAGAGGGATATCTATAAATAGGTAGGACACTGGTTAATGGACAAATATTTGCAAAGTGAGTTGTCTTTGCAAGATCTTTAACATAAAAAGCAATCCTTGTAGTGCGACAACCCCTTTAACATTTACTTATGTTGACCTGCGGCTCTCTAGCCTTCAGGGCCTGCTGGGAGTTGTAGTTCTGTGACAGCTGGAGTGCCACTGATTGGGGATCACAGTTCTGAAGACATCCATAGACAGGGCGGGGGTGATGGGTAGGGCAGGAAGGGGGCACATGGAGGGGGCAGGATTTTCCATAGGGGGGTGTTATATGCCTTATTGGCGTGGGCCAGCAGGATACCTTGTCCCAGTCCTGTCCATAGCACAGCTGATAAGTGGGGATGGTCTGCTAGTACTGGCACAGGTAGAGTCGCCCCATGTACTGCTGTATTCATCCCCCTGATGACTTCTATAGAAGGAGGGAGCACAGGCGTCAATGTCAGCCAGTCCTATAGATCTACGGTATGTATACACTGGGCAATAGCCACGCACTGTCCTGCACAAGCACTGATGAATGGACGCCGCACACTAAGCCTGTACTGGTGACAGGGAGCCCCCCGTTCCCCTCTCCTCTTATGGCTGCGGGCCCCATACCTGTCCCCAGCTCTGAGCTGTGATTAGGACACACGGCTCCGTGCTCCTCCCGTCAGGCCGCTCCACTTCTTTCCTCGTTCAGGTGGCTCCACATCTGCCGTCAGCTGACCACCCTGCTCCAATCACTAGAGAGCAAACCAAGTGTCTAGCAACGTGCATGACTACGCCGCCATTTTTCTGAAGGTCACAACGACTGCTCTACGGCAGAGGCTACAACAACATGTCTCCCACAACACGCACCCTCACTTACTACACGTCGCGCTCTAGTGTCAGCCATAGTGTCCACAGAACAAACAAGCCTTTCTCGTTCGTGACGTATAACGAGTGCTTGTTCGTTATCCAGAAACCGTCTAGCAGCTTGGGCTGCGGTCCTCCCCTGCGGTTACTTGTGGTTACTGACTATCGCTGTCCGCACAACTGGACTTATTCCCGCTTTGTCTTACGACAATTGATATCATAGCTGGTTGGACTCGTAAGGAAGTAATAAACAGAACTGCTGAATAAGAAAGTACAAAGTTAGGTTGAGCACAGACTCCAACAATCCTATAGTAGTTCAAGCAGGATATCCTTGCCAGAATCAAAGATGGCTGCTGTGAAAGGTTTACGTGTGCGTGATGTAGGCCCTCGGCCACGCCCCTCCTAGCGTCACGTGATGGGACCCGGGGCAGGTGACATCAGCAGGTGCAGGATGGCGGCAGATTTGACTCCCAGGTTCCGTAGGATCCGCAGTATGGGAGAGCTCAGAGCCCGTAGGAGAGGTAAAAACGCATTGAGTTCGCTGGGGCTGGCAGTGTGTGCGGTACCGCCGCTCACCACCATGTTAGCAGTACATGAAAGGAAATAAATTGTACCCTACATAGACATGTACTTCATTCACTTTACATTCTGTTCTCTATGAATTATAATCCATCATGTAGTGTGTCCTAGTGCAACGTGCACAACTAGCTATACAGCCCAGTATATTGAGGCTGATGGGCCCCAATACAAGATCTGTAGTCAGTGGGGTCCGTCATGTAACAGATGCAATGGAGGCTCCGAACCGGCCTTAAGGGGTTTTACTATGAAGGCATTTCATGCCTGGTTTGTTCTGCTTCAGCTTTAACATGAGGCCGTGTATTATTTGTTTAAACTGGATATCATATAACCCAGCAGGCTGACATCACCATATCTTTCCCCACAGTGTGCTCACTCTAGTCAAACAAAGGTCTGTTTATATAAAGAGTGGCTGCAATGTAGCCGAGTGTTTAGCACTTCTATCTTTCATCGTAGAGGTCCGAGGTTCAAATCCTTGCAGCAGCCAAACGTGGATTTGATTTTATCTCAATGCACATACCTGATTGAGGTTTCTTTTTCTATTTATTTGCATTGTTTGACTAATTGCTAAAGAGTATATATGACAGGAATAAAATGACAGCACATGGGATTTATACTTGCTCAGCAGTGAGTGTGTGTGATTACTAAGCAGGGAAGAGACTGAAAGTAGCTGCCTGAGAGGAGAGGTGATGTTTGAGCAAGAGCGGCCAGGACTGAGGAGCTTTCATCACTGGTCATATCCCTTAGAGACGAGCTGTACACTATTAATCACTAAGGTAGAAGCTAACACAAAAATGCTACAGAATTTTTAATAATGATGAATGGTAAAAATGTTTATTATTTAATTTACAAGCTTCCCACGTCAATTTTATCCCACCTATCTCGGGTATGGCCCCTGAAAGTGTTGACTCCGAATGAAGAGCTGATTACGCTTGCACACAACTCTCTATTCAGTTCTATGGGAGTTCCGAGTACAGCTGAGCATGACTGGCTCTCCATTCAGATCCGGCACTTTTGGGGGTCTGTTTCCGAGCTAGGTGTAGATACCGCCTCTGAGATCACAGCTGTATGACTTTAATGCCATCAAACTCTATGGTGAGAACACCCCTTTAATTATTATTAAAAATGCATCAAATATGTGTCAATGCAGTGTTATACACTGACAGGAGAGGCCACCATTAGGTGTGCAGTGATCAGTAGTTTACATAATGATATTCAATGGCTACACCCAAGGTGCAGATTTACCAATTCTGTTATAACTTAGAATAGACAGTCTTACAATGCGCCACATTCATCATAGTGCTGATAAATCTGGTACAGGTTAGAACTGTCTAGTCTAATTTAACACATTAGTTGGCTTTTTTTTTTTTTGGAGTGTACATTGTCGCATGCTAAACCATGCCCCTCTCTGTGAATTCACACCCCTTTGGTAGGATGACGTGTAGAAGTGTCTAGAAACTGTCGACTTATTACCTGAAGGTAACCAGTTCCCAATTCCCGCACTATTCCAATTATTAAAAGCTAGCTGGGTAGATATAGGTTACCCAGAGCCAATTCACCACTTGCTATAGTCGAGATAAATTCAAATATTCACAGGAAAAGACTATAACACATAACTTTTAATTCTGTATTAAAAATGTGATAATCTAAGATTACAATTTCCTACACAAATTCAAATGGAGCTAAATCCACTGGTAAGCCAAATACTAAAGTATAAGGATAAAGAGTAGGGATTGTGTAATACTTACAGAGCCGTCTTAACAGAATTAGGGGCCCCTGGGCATAGCACTGCAGTGGACCCTGCCCAAAAATTATTGTATCAGAGGTCTTTCCCGGGGCCCCCCCTTAAGCACTTTCCCATTATGTTGGACATGGCAGTTTAAAGTTAAAGATATTTGGGGGGCGGGGCTTTGGCCCCCTTCCCCCCTTTTGGTTTATAACTTTTTGTATTTTCCTTTAAAAAAAAAGGGGTATGTTTTTTTTTGTTTTCCCGGGACTACATACACACTTGGGGCCCCTTTTATTCCATATTTTTTAAGGGCCCGGGAAACTCTTCTGTTTGCCCAAAATGGAAAACATGTACCTAATTTCAAAAAATTGGGAAATCTGGCAAGAGAACAGAGAGTGATTTTGATCATATATTTTAATTTTGCCGTAACAAACTTAACCTATCAGTTTTTATCTGTTAAAACACTAAAACGTAATTTATTATTTAACTCTTAACTCTATACACACTTTTTAAAAATGATTTCTAACCTCGTCATTTAACATTTTGTTCGGGAAAGAGGGAATTCCCTTTTCATTTATAACAAGTCTGGGGTGGAAACCCCATATTTAACAGGAAAGCCTTTATCTATAGCAAACTAATTCCAAAAAAACGAATTCAAAACCGCTACCAAGTGGCAGTTCGTTTCCAAAATCTTTTTTTTTGTTTTAACAAAAAACAATTAAGGCCCCTTTTGTACACTGGCAAGCAGGTGAAAAAACTTGTAGTTCAAGAGGGTGCCAGAAACTACAATTTTAAAACGTGCTTATATCTGGGATCCCCAAAACATGTCCCGTTTCGGGCTAGCTAACCTGTGCTTTATAGTGTTTGTTTGTTAGAGGGGTTCTTTTAAGGGGAAGAAAATAAGGTTAAATGACGGATTAGAAACCCCTGAGGTTTTTTGGAATAGTGGGGGTATAGAGATTAAGTACATTAATAAAGTTACGTTTTAGTGTTTTTTCGCTAGGGGAACTAAATAAGAGTTTAAGTTTGGCCTAACGGGCAAAAATAAAATTTGGCGATGCGAATTAACATTGAACTGAATTTATTTAACCTACTAATACTGCCTGATACAAAAGTTTCAAATTGTGTAGGAAAAAACCCCTGTAAATAAAATGAAAAAAAAGAGGAGGGAGGGGGAAAAACAGGAATATGGTACAACACATCGTTTTGATTCGAGGATGGATATCGGACTGCCTGGCTTTATAGTCCTCCTTTGCTCCAGCACAATATGGTACAATAGAGGTTATGACACTTTTTGAAAAGTAGGAGTAAATCCTAACGAGTTTAAAGGCGCCAAACTGCGTTTTACAATTAAAACTGACTCAAAATTTTGGGTGTGTTAGCGTATCAGTTTATTGGCACTTAAAAAACGTATAATGGTATATCCATATAATTTCTACGCGATGTGCACATTCGCTCAGGAGGAAGCACCCCAAGTGAGTAGAAATTGTATGGATATACCATTATTCATTTTTGAACGGAGTAGGGGTTTGGGGGACTTTCCATAAATGATGGGAGTGCATATTGTTTAAAGGGGGGGGAAACCCTTTAGTGAGTTTCTTAGGTAAGTTCTAATGATGCACGATTTGTTAGTTTTGGGTGGCAAAATGTTTCATGTATTGGTGACACATTTTGATAAAACTGTGCATTTTGTGTTTTATGAATGAGTTTAAAAGGACCTTCAGGCGACACATTTGGGGAAACGTATCATCAGGTTTCCCCGAAGTTCAGTAGAAGTAAGAAAGCTTTTCAACACTCCGGCATACCACGGGTTTTTCAAGGTCAAAATGCGTGGATTTTTCGGTCCTTTTGCATTGATGCAGAAATGTATTTAAGGCTAGATATTTCCCGTATAAAGGTGTGGCGCTGTGAGGCACTCTGGCCACAAAGTCTTGATGTGGTTGCAAAACTTTTTAAGACTGAAGCTGAGCTTGTCTTTGAGGATAGTAATAGTAATTTCTATAGGTTTTTGGAATCCAGAGGTGTTGCTGAATGCTCCCCAAGTGAGAAGAGCTTTGGTAAAGAGAAGAGACGCTCAAGGTTGTTCTTTGTTTCTTACTGCACTTAATATTTTTACATGAGAACTGCTTTTCTAGTATACAGTATAACCAAAATAGAAAAGGCACCAAATGAGATAGGGGAAAATTGGTATTTTAAACAAAGGTTACAAAGGAACTTAGGGTTGTTGACGTGTTTTGGATGGGAAAACGCACGGTCAGTTTTGGATCCAACATGAGGTGGTGTTTGGATGGTTTTAGCTGCAACAGACAGGGACCTTTTTTTAAATTTTGGGCCCCTCTGCCTCTTTTTTTTTTCGGATCAAGTCAAGTTTAAAACGGACCCAAAAAAGACGCAAGTAAACACGCATCTGCGATCACTCATCTGAACACCGATGCGTGATTAACCTTGCGAGCAATGTAAATCACACTGCTATTTATTAGATGCGTATTTGGGTCCATTTAGGGTCCGATAGGCGGATCCAAACACGCTTATAATAACGTATGTTCACACGGACAGAACTCGCCGTGTGAACATACCCTTAATCCCCCTTTCTCTCAATTGTTACTATCTAAAAATAAATATATACATTTTATTTAGTTCATATTAAAAAGTCTCTATTTTAAATAGCCTAATTTAATAACAATAAATTTCTATACACTTCTCCTATGAAATTATCTACTAAGGTTAGACATTAGCTATAGCCTATTTTGATTCTAGATATCCTCCAGCTGATACAGTAGCTAGTTATAGAAGCAACACCTGCAGAATGTTACTAAATAGGAAAGGTGCACTAGCTAAAAGAGATACCATTGTTTTATAACCCTTCTCCCAATGAGGGGGGTAAGAGGAGTATCTACTCTTAGTAGATATTGCAATAGGTGAGCTGTATAGAATTTTTTTTTTATTAAATGATTTTTATTTTTTTTCAGGATAGAGACTTTTTTAACATCTGAAAATAAAAATCAGGTTTTTTTTGTTTTATTTACTTCATAACAATTGAGAGAAAGTGAGTTTAAGGTTGTCCTTGGTTACATTTGTTTAACATTGCTTTCCTAGTAGATGCACAGTTTTTACATTAGAAATACGATTCTAATTCAGCTAATGGTGTAACAGACTGGCGCTCCTTTGTGTTCTTTCTATTCATTTTCTATAATGTTCACCTGCACCATTGATGAAAATCCACCTCTGACACATTGATTGCTATTGGTTGGATCTACAATAACAAGAATCACTCCGCTCTCATGTGCATACAAGATGTTCTCAACAGAGGGGTTAAGACCTAGTATGTATGTCCATGGGCAATGAACTCATTAGGTTATGTCCACACAGCATATGTTAAGATGCCGTCTAAAATTCACCGGCATTTTAATATCGCCGTACCATGGTTTTTGGCTTTAAAAACCGTGGTCGGTTTTCTGATTTCCCGCCAGCCCAGTACATTGACTGTACAGAAATCCGACAGAATTTTTTTTCAGACGGTTTTGAAATTCGGCGATTTTAAAACCCGTTGGTTCTTCCACCAGAAGCTGACGGATTTCAAAACCGACCGTAAAAAATCCGTGCTGTGTAGACTACAGTACAGACTTTCTCTTGCTGTCTATGGGGCACTGGTTGCAGTCGGATTTTCAGTGGATTCTAAATACTGAAACCACCAAAAATCCAACTGAAACCAGTGGTGTGTAGACATAGCCGTAGGTAATCATATTGAGAGGAAAAGGAAAGAATACCAGAGAGTGCTGGAACAAGTAGATAACTACAATGTGTATGTGTTTTATATATATTATTTTATATTTATATTGATATATATAACAACATAATATAAAAAAAAAAAATTGAGCTAGTGCTGGGTAATATAGCAAAAAAAATTCACCTCCTTACTTGATACTGTTTTGTCACTTCTGGGGCCAGTCAGCAGCTTCAGCAGTCATGTGCATTACCGTAACATCACCGCTCATGAGCTGTTCTCCTCCAAAGTGGTGACGTCACGGGGACGTGACCGGATGTTGGAAGGAGACAGAAAACACTCCTGGCAGCGTCAGAACTGGAACAGTGGTGGTTATATTATTCTTTCTGTTTCATTACAAAGCTCTAGCAAACTTGTAATTTATATGTTTAAACTGAAAACCCCCTTTAAGCAGTAGTACATTACAAAGCTACTTTACAAGAAGTATTAGTGAATCACATGAGCAACAACTTATATACCATAATAGAATTTAGGGCGCCATACTAAGGGGACTGAAGACATTTCAGATTTCCTTCAGAAGCCTTGTGATCTCTTATAGAAATGAAGCACCAAATCTAGTCCTAGAAGTTGTTATAACACAGTATGTTTCTGCCAATGGTATGTGAGGGAAACCATGAGGCTCTGCTCTGTTTTTAGATTTTCATGTATAATGCAACTAATCTCGCTTATGTAGTCTCCGAACTGGGTTTATGCTGCAAAGGGGCTGGGTTTATTCTGCTCAATAGTACAGGGTGTGTAGTGGCACACCATTATATTGGGCAGCTGGGTTGCTGAGAGAACCGTCCAACATCTAGGGCCACATGTATGTATGTAACTGTCTAGGTCTAAAATTCACTTTGTTGCCAATAGCAACCAATCAGAGCGCCTCTTTCATTTCATATAGTGCTCTGGAAAAATTGAGAAAGGCGTTGTGATTGGTTGCTATGGGCAACAAAGTGAGTTTTAGACCTAGACAGTTTTCATACATGTGGCCCTTGGTGACAAAACCCTTCTTGGCAAGCACAACTTTGCGCATATGTCAGGAGGAATTTTGGTCCACTCCTCTTTGCAGATCACTAATCACTAAGATTTTAAGGCTGTCCCATAGTGAGTGCCAAGCATGAGCCCCATTAGTTAGAACAGGACCTATGCATTATACTCTGTGAGTGTCAGATGGTTGAGCAATGTGTGGTTGTTTCTCTCGCCCTTGTGTCAGATCGAGCAGGAGAGAGCACCCGCACAGCCCCTTCAAATTGCACCTTAGTGTGATTTCTAGGCTCAGTACTAACAGCATTGTGGTCTCATTTTTAATTTCCCTTATATAGGACTGGGCATGTGGTAACCATCTGTAACCCGTCAGCTTTGGACACTGCAAATGAGAAGTTGAATCAACTACTTCACTGTATCTGTAACATTCCTAATGCCCATCTAAACCAAGACCTCAGTAAATCATCCAGCACCCCTTCTTCTAAAGGTAAAGTGTCTATCAGTGCTAACTGCTGCCATATGATGTATTATCTGGCATCAAAATGGTCGTCTTACCTAGAGAATTAATTCCCAATGATCTCTTTCCTTATAGATGTTGAAAATGTGTGGAAACAGCAGGTGATGGTTCGGCTTCTTCAGTTAGTTCACATTCCTGTCTTGGAAGGCATCTTGGACTCGCCAGTTAAGTCAGATTACAAAAAGCCTTTTACGGACTTAATTGTTTCTAACACATTTTTAGACAGAGAAATTCTGCAAACGCTCAACCTGCCCAAGTAAGTATTTTGCCCAGTTATGTATCCCTTCAGGATAAATCTTTATTGGGTCCTGCGGACGACACTTTTATTTGTATTTTTTTCTTTCCGTATCGTTTCACCGGACATAATTTTCCTGTCTATGTATGAAGATAAGGGCTTGTTTTTTTCCAGAAGGAAGTGTTATATTTTCTAGAAGCACCATTATATGGTTCATGTAATGTGTTGAAAATCATTCATTTCTTTAGGAAGGGGTAAGAGGGGGGGGGTTTAAAACCAACAATTCATTTTTGGGTCTATTTTTGCAGTGTTTATCACGCAGTTAGGCTGCGTCCCCACGGCAAGGGACAAATACCAGTTGGTTTATCCGACCGGTATTTGTCCGGATTGTGTGCAGTGCACACGGCCGCGGAGGGGGCGGCTTTTCTCCGCGATGAGCGGAGAAAAGCCCTCCCCCTTCACATTGGCTTGCACAGATTCTATCCGAAAACCAGACCGAAGAATGTGCAGGTACAATGCGTTTCGGGCGCCCCGGGGGCGTAAAAACCGTGGTGGGGGGCCTGCTGCACTGTTTTTCTATATAGCCCATTTGTGACAATTTTCACCCGTTTTTTCCGGGGGTCTCCAAAACCGAAAACCGCCTTAAAAACCGGCCGAAAACCTGTGCCGTGGGGACATGCCCTTAGTTTCACTTAGCAGGACATGACAATTACAGGTATACCGAATCTATACACGTTTTATATGTTTAACTACCTTTGCTCAATAAAAATGTAAAAAATAAGTTAGAATTGATAAGTCTAGTGTACCTGACAATGGTACAGCAAATTTTACTGTAAAAAGCAAGGTCTCGTAAGTTCAGTTTAAGAAAATAAAAGGTTATGGCTTTAAAAATGCAGCAACACAAAACTTTCCTTTTTTATGGATGGAATTTACTCTTGGGGATAAAAATAATGTTACTTTTATAGTATGGGTTGTTACAGTTGCCCAATACCAAATATTTGGTGTAAAGATGATGGATCCAGCAATTAAAAGCCTTATTCTTTACTGTGCAGACTTCACAAATGGACAGAGACAAATCTGTGGTTGGCGTCGGCTGACGTGTTTCAGGCTCGCCTAAGTCCGCAGCTGTGAACAAGGGCTCGGACGAGCCTGAAATACTCGTGGGACATTCAAGTATACAGTTTAACCGCAGGGCCACCGGTGATCCGAGCATGCACCCATTAGTATTTTTTTATTATGTTTCTGTGTTTTTCTAACATTTGTGAGCACTTTAACTTTTCTTTTATGTTTTTTTTTTGTTTTTTTTTTGTCCACTTGGACAGTGTGATTGTTTGATCATGTAATACACTGCAAAAATTATGTTTACATTCTATATGGACCAGATTCTGATAGGGCTTAATAGGGATGCAAACACTGCAGACACACAGGTATTTTGTAGGCCTCTAATTGCCCTGACAGCCCAGCAACACCTCTCCATGTATCTAAGTCAGCGTTTCTCAACTCCAGTCCCCAGGACCCACCAACAGGCCATGTTTTCAGGATATCCCACAGAATGCACTGACAATAATTATATCACCTTGTGCAGCATAATTATAACACCTGTACAATGCTAAGGGAATCCAGAAAACATGACCTGTTGGAGGGTCCTGAAGACTGGAGTTGAGAAACTCTGATCTAAGCCCTTACATGCTGAGATTGCTGTTAACTGAGCAATCTGCATAGCACCAAGTTCAATCAGAGTATTGTATGAGCAGGAGCTCCCTGAAATACACTCTTCAACATTGAAATTAAAACACTGAGAAGGAAATGTCTAGGGATCATGGAAATCATAGAATCAATAGAAATTGTATGAAAAAGATTTAAAAAAAAATGGAAACATACTATTAAAACATCTTAATTTATACTGACTGATCCCATGTGCAGGAATACATGCATTTACACGTTTTGGCATTCTACTGATTAGGTCTTTAATGGTTGCGTGAGGAATGGTATGCCACGTTAAATGCACTGGGGCACGCACACAAAGCATCAAGATTGGCGACTGGCAGAGCTCTTGGTAATTTCCAACCAATGATGTCTGCGATGTGCTCAGTGGGAGACAGGTCCAAAATAGTGTAGGCGATGGTAGGACACTCAGGCTGCTCACAGTAGCATGAGCATCTTGTGGCCTAGCATTATCCTGTTTTAAAACCGCTTTTGGGACAATTTGGAGAAATGGCTGTACCACTGGTTCCAAGACTAAATCAATGTAATGCTGAGCTGTTGGTGTACCTGAAATGAAGACTAGAGGGGTCCGGCTACCATACATTATGCTATCCCACACCATAATCCTGGGACTGGTGTGACATTCAGATGTTAAAGGGGTTGTCTCGCTACAAAGAATAGCTTTCAAATTGTAGGGAACATAAAATAAAGAAATTTTCCAAATATATTGCTTTGTTCATCTGTTTTCCCTAAGGAGATACAAGTGAATTTATGACCTCCCTGGCTATTTCAGTTGCCTCAGTAACAGACCTGTAAACAATTCTCCCCCTGCTGTTTGTTCTATGAGATAGCAGTGAGTGACATAATCACACAGGTCGCGGCAGCCTATGTGCTGCTCGGCAGTAAAAAGCTCGATATATGTAAAATAAACAGAACTGTAATTAGGGCTGTTGTTTGAGGGATCAGATAAAGCCTCCTGCAAGCAGTTTCAGAAGCTTTGAGCTAATCTGATCTAATTAGCAACTGAAAGCACAGCGTTAAATACAAGCATGGAGCTTATGCAAATTAGTCAGTCTGAACCAGGAAGTGACAGAGTATTTCATTCATGCAGCCTATGAAACTCTGTAGGGAGACAACTCCTTTAAGGCCTCTTCATGTTGTTGCCCATGTGGTTTGCACACTAGTTTCCAGCTGTCATTACATTTATCACGAAAGTGACTACTTGCTAAAGAGGATACACCTCTGTTCCAGCCTCCATTGCCATCTTGCTGTGCACCATGATAGCCTTTGAGAACACATTCCAATACCAGCAGCATACTATTAACTGAAAAACTATCAAAAGGCACATAGGAATTTTTGAAAAAGAATTTCTGCTACTTAGGATACATGAAAAATGTTTTGAGGTTCTTAGTTCACATTTTTGATCAAAACTGCTTAAGCCCACCTCCCATGAACATTGGGACCTCAAATACAGGTGGGAACCTACACTAACTTTACCTCTCTTTAGGGCCTGTTCAGACCTCCATATTTCAGGGAGTTAAGGCTCCAACTACTAGGTACACTGCATTGATTTAAAAACCTATGAAGGTGGTTGGAGTGCGGAAAACCAACAAGGAGGCAGTCACTCCCCCATACGGACAATCTAGACAGCAATATTTGGTTTTGCACATCCAAAAACATTTTTGGAAAAAAATTAATGAGCATAGGTGCACACTGGTGTGGCAGCAATATACATACACATTCCAATACCAGCAGCACACTATTAAAGGGGTTGTCTTACTACATTGATTCATCTTATCTCAGTCCTGTTTTCTTGGTTTCATTTTTAATTCAGGGGCGTGTTTACTGACTTGTACTAGGCTGCAGTAGAAGCCAGGTCTGTAGCTATAGCAACCAGTGCTGGCAGCCTATCGGGAGAGATCACACAGGTCTGTAGCTATAGTGACCTGAGGAGCTGATGCAGCCAATGCAAGAGGGGATATCTAGGAATAGGTAGGGCACTGTTAATGGACACATATTGCAAAGTGACTGTTTTTTACAAGATCTTTAACATAAAAAGAAATCCTTGTAGTGAGACAACCCCTTTAACTAAAAAAACTATCAAAAGGCACACAGGAATTTTTGAAAAAGCATTTCTGCTACTTAGGATACATCAAAAATGTTTTGAGGTTCTTAGTTCACATTTTTGATCAAAACTGCTTAATTTGCTAAATGTTTCATGTATCCTAAGTAGCAGAAATGCTTCTTCAAAAATTCCTATGTGCCTTTTGATAGTTTATTTAGTTGATAGTGTGCTACTGATATTGGAATGTGTATGTATATTGCTGCCACAACAGTGTGCACCTAAGCTCATTTTTTCAAAAAAGTTTTTGGGATGTGCAAAACCAAATATTGTAGCCTTTGAGAATAGTGGCATGTGGTCAATGGAACACCTGTAGCTAGATGACTGGCTCATAGCCCAATATCATGTAATGCCCTCTGATGGATTATATTGATGCTGTTCACCATATTAGGCTTGGGATGTGACATTGAATTTCACTTGCAGTACAGAATGGATCACTCATGTCATTCTTAGGCTATGTTCACACGGCAGATTCACTCTGTAATTGCGGGCTGGATTTCGCCCGCAATTACGGCGTGTGTACGGGAGGGGGGGCAGCTCGCCGGCCACATAAACTTTCATTATCCACGGCACATATTGTGCCAGGATAATGTGCATGAGACGGAATCCATAGTTCTCTATGAGAACTGTGGATTACCGTAATGACTGGGACGTATTTCAGCCGTATTTGCACGCAGTACGGCACGCAATATGGACTAAAATCCGTACCAAAATCAGCCGTGTGAACATAGCCTTATAATCAAAGAATCTGCCAGTGCAATGGTTCGTTGCCGAACACCTGCTGTCATTCCTTTTCATTGTTATTCTCCCATCCACCAGGAGACACGATGTTGAACAGTGCTGACATCTCAGCCAATGGGCGCATAATGAATGAGTGATAAACCAACTTCTCTCAGTTCTAAAAATGTGTCCCTTTCAGTTGACTACAAATGGCAATTACTAGCACTGCTGAACAGAGTATTGCACACTCGCCTTACACCACTTCATTCATTTTTTGAAGTTTTATGTGGTTGACCAACTTTGCTTTAACTCTGGGTTTTATGCCCCCACATGCCACAGCTTGGAGCCAAGTGCTTGAAAATGTGATCATTTCCAGATTTTAGTGATGCCTAATACTTCCTCGATTTGCATAACCCTACAGCTTGTTTTTCTTGGTGCTGCAGCGTCAATATTGAGGAGTGCATAACTGTTCTATTAAAAAGAACACTACCATCAACATTTCTTTTTTCACATATTGACAGGCAATATGCTACCATTAAATATGTTGTTTTTTTTTTTTTTTATACATAAGAAGTGTGAAGAAACTCTCCCTCTGCCCAGTGAAGAAAAAGGTTACCCTACTTTTCTTTTATGTATTGATCATGGTCTAGCATTATTTTATCTATTACTGTAGAGAGCAATCATGTCATTATCTACTATTTGTAATGAGATTTTATAAAGGTGAGTAGCAGCTAAAGCGAGTTCAGTATGCCCTGCATTACAAAGATTTTCTCTCACAGCTAGAGAGAGACAGTATTTTATATGGGATTTTTAATTGAATAGGACTGAAGAAATAAAAAAAAAAAAATAATGACTCAGAAAAATATAAACATATCATTTTTTCCAAGAATATTGAATAATGAATTTGCAGGCGCCGTTTTTGGCACAGACACACCAATTCTAAGTGGCTATAGAGGTGTGTATAATACGACAGTATGAATGAAAGTGTTATACACCAAACTTTGGCGCATTAAAATGATTCGTCAGGCACACATTGCTACAAGTTTGAACATACGCCTGTTCGTACATCCATACAACCAGCAATATATTGCAAAATACGGCAATTATAACAAAAATACTCCTTTCTGATGGTAGTGTCCCATTTCAGGGCTTGTTCACACGGAGTTTTCACTCCGTGTTACAAGCGCTTTGTAGATCCGTCTTGGGGACCGACAGAGCGGACCCAGAGATGGATCTAACAATTAGCAGTGACTTTATCACTGCTGTCTATGAAGAAGACGCATCAGCATTCACACGAGAGATTGCCGCTGCGTGTTTCAAAAGCGCCGCTCAGGTCCATCTTGCAAAGAATTGCTACCATTGCTTTGTAAACCTGCAAGTACTGTGCAGATTACAGTTTACAACTGGCTTTCCTCTGCCCACAGAGTGGCAGGCTGTCACATGAACAGTACTTAGCAGTGCGGCTTTCTATTTTCAGGTTGGACGGGTGGCTTGCTGCAGCAGCTGAGTGTTTGGAGTATTTTCCTGATGAACAGATTGTGATGCTCAGCCAGCAGCTATCACAGACTAATGGAGATGGTGAAAATCTGGACTCCTATAAGAAGATGCTTTTTGAAGTTATTGCTAAATATTACTCTCAGGAACGAGATCCATTTTTGGATTGCCGAATGGTACAACTGCTATTGGGAATTGTTGAACTGCTGGGTAAGAACCGTCAATCTTTTGTTTTATTAGCATGGAAGGTATCATAAGTAGGACTGGAAACTCAATGGTGTCATATTCTCTAGCTGTACAGGAAAGAATAGTTTTGCTGATACGTGAAAATACAGCATTAGAATGCTTAAAGGGGTTGTGTCACTACAAAGATTAACTTTCAACATGTAGGGAACACTAGATGAAGACTTTTTCCAAATAGATTGCTTTATTTATTTTTATTTGCTGAGGAGATAAGAGATTTTATCAGCTCTGAGAGCTTTCAGGTTTCTCTAGGTTACCAACCTGTTCTGCCCTGCTCTTCACTGTTATTTGTCTTATCTGAAAGTAGGGATGACCTCATCACACAGGTGTTCACAGAACTGCAGACAGCTTGAGAGATTGAGCGTTATCTGATCTAACAAACAAAGGAGACTAATTGCTTTCGTTTCTTTAGTTCTGTAGCTTCTCTGCACTTCAGATAAACATCTGCTGCTCTCATGTCAGAGTAATTAGCAGACCTTTGAATACCAGAGTTGATATGCTAATCACCCACAACCTGAACAGGAAGAGACAGGGTGCATGAATGAAAGCTGCTTTTGGCTCTGTAAACAGCGTGGTAAGACAACCCCTTTAAGCGTGATGTAAATGGAACCATACATGATCACATCAAACATCACAAGTTTATTCAGCAATGTGAGCCTCAGTGCCTAAGGTTACATATTTTTATTCATTTATCCATGTTCTTATGTAGTATCAACATATTCAGGAGTTTTCTGTAGATTACAGGACTCCAGCATACTCCTATTATTTCTTTTGAATGGGTGCAGGTCACAAAACCCTCGCTGTCGGCAGGTAAAACAATAAATTCAATAAGAGACAGCTCTCCAGAGGATAAATGAACGCATGTTAAATTTTTTCATGATAAATTCCCAATTTACCTGTCACATGCACCAATCGAGCTATAAGATGCTGAAGTCTGTTATCAAGCTAAAGTCATTGATAGTGAAGGCAAGAGGGGTAGGTGGCAGGTGCTGAGGGCAGCGCAGAGTAAGTGAAAGTGTGCCAGTGTGGTGCTTGAAACGTATAGCCTGAAAGGTAGCTATGTTCAAGACTGGCTTTACTGGGCCTTATTTCTAAAATCTATCCACAGTAAAATTGTCTTTGTTCTCCATAGTAAGCAATCAATGGTCAGCTTTCATTTTTCCAGAGCAGTTTTAAAGATGAAGTCAGAGCTCTGGTTCCTATGGGCAACAAAGATAGTCTGACAAGAAGACACATTTGATAAATGAAGTCCACTGTGTTCAAGATTGGTGCATTTGACGGGTGGACCCGAAATTTATCGTAATAAAATTTAACAAGCATTGTATGATCCTTTGGAGTGCTGTCGAATTGTCTTAACGTATTTAGGAGTCTTGTACAGAGCTGGTCATCACTCATTAGTCCCTGTTGGGGCTCAGGATATGGCTACACTGCAACGGACCAAAAGCTTCCAGAAGCAGCAGGTTTTTCTCTGATGCAGGACCGCGGTTTTTGTCACGCTTTGTACAAAAACCGCGGTTGCTTCTCGTTTATTTGACGTCGCCCATACAATTGTATTGTATGGGAAGACCGCAAAAAAACTAAAAGCCCTGGCGTATTATACAACATGTTGTATAATACGGCGGTGCTGAAAGACGGTTGTAGAAAAGAAGAGTTGTGGAGACTGCAGCTCGTCTTTTCTATTGCCGTCTATGGGGCTGCACAAACTATTGTATTTTCAGCGCTTTTAAAATCCTAAAAAAAAATACGATCGTAAAACTGTGCAGTGTAGACATAGCATCAGTCCAATTTACCTATATCAGACAAACACACACATGCAAATTTTACAGCAAGCTTTACTTATTTTTTGGGGTGTGTGGGAAAATACTGAACAAATCAGAGGAAGCACCTGTTCAATCTTGATCTTTTGCCATTTGGTTTTATAATAGGTTCATTCTGAGCTTATACTTTGTGTATTTGCATATTTCCTCACATGCTGCCTTATACTCTGTATATATATTTCTTGTTCACACTGTGACTGACTTGTACGACCAATTCCTATTAGAAATAACAAGCCTCATATAACAGATAGTACTCCAGTGTGCAGACATGACATATCGAAGCTCAAAACTGGAAGCCGCTGTATCAGCTGGTCAATACTTGTAGGAAGGAACCTTATTCCATTTACTAAATTTCTCTGAAAGGTTTGTATTCAATGTAATATCAATCCAATATAAAATGCAGTAGTATTAATACATTCAACAAGGTGAAGATTAGTGCTGTTTTCAGTGAATTAGACGCTTGTTTAGGTGTAAGACCATATCACATAAGCGGTAAGGTTATGGCAACCTGGTTAGTGTGTCGCTATAGTATAAGAACATTGATAAGAGTCTTATCACTACTTTATTTACTGTGAGGGAGTTGTTTGCACGGCGTACTTCTGGGCATACTTCGTCGTGTAATTGTGCTGCACTGCACCCGAAGTACACTCTGCAATTACGGTAAAATCATAGCACTCATCGAGATCTATGATATTACAGGGTATTTCATGTGTACCGAGTGCCCGGAGAATGAAGTGACATGTCGCATAAGCACTGGGGAAAGGGAGGGTGGATGGGGGCTGGAGCACTTTAGAAATACAGGCTGTCCAGCACGTACTTCTAAAACAGCAGGTATATAGCGGTGCTCACCATAAGCACCACTATACGCCGTGTGAACATACCCTAACTGCTCTCCCTTCTTTTCTAACAAGTGCTAATTAACCGAGTGTTTTTGTTACAGAAAATGGAAAGCACAGCCAAGCTCTGGAAGCCGTCCAGCTTTTTCTAAGATTGCTCATGCCGCAAACAAGAGAGGAGTTCCGTCGTTTAGTCATTTTCATGACTACAGCCTCCGAAACTGATGCCTACAGGCTGCAAAAGCAGGTATGAAGAACATATGGGCCTTGCTAGTTTGTGTTACTGTTGGCTATTGACACATTTACACACAGAGCCCCCTATCTGTTATTAGCTCCTTACAGAGCCAACAAAGGGTACAGCACTCACCTAAACATTTGTCACTTTATTACCACCAACGTCAAGTGGAGTGAAGGGGTCTCAGGACTTGGCCTCCACCGATCAAAACATTTGACATGTTTTTATAACGCAAGTTTACAATAAGGGTATGTTCACATGGCGTTTTGGATTCGTTTTTTAATCCGAAAAATGCATTCAAAAGCACTGCGTAAATCTCATCCAAAACGCATCCAACATGCAGGTGCGTCAAACAGATCAAGTATTGACATGTCAAGTCTTTGAACGGATCCGAAAGACGCATCACAAAGACGCATGTAAAACACGCATCGGCGATCACTCGTCTGAGATCGGCTTGATGCGTGCTTGTTTTACATTTGTGATCAAGCAATGTAAAAGACCAACACGTGCAACATTGTTAGATCGCATATTTGCTTGTGTGGGGTGCGGTCGGTGGTAGCAGGGTCCCCAAATAGCACGGTATAGCCAAGTACATGCATTCTAAAAAATCAGGACACAATAATGGCCGTGTGGATACAATTACCCATATACTGATTAGGGGCTTGTTCACACGACGTTTTGGATCCGTTTTTTACCAGAACAAAACTGCATCCAAAAAAGTACCCAAAAACATGCTTTGATGCTTTTTTGCATGCGTTTTTCGGATCCGTTTTTCAATGCCTTTTCTTTCAAATCAATTATCTATTAATTTAACCTATTCCATGAACAAATACACCCTTTTGATAATTATTAATTTACAGTTAATGATTACCCCTAACCTAACCCTACTCCTAACCCTACCCCTAACTAATAATTAATAATTATTATGAATTGTTAATTAACAATTATTAATTATTAATAAATAATTTATTATTATTAAAGGGGATTTGCCAATAGACCAGTTACGTACCTCCTGTCAGAACGAGAGCAGGATGTAAACAAATTACGCTGAGTCATGAAGCTGCAGGGGAGAGAGGGTGGGGGCGAGTGAGGAGTGAGGAATCCAAGGGAGCGTCTCAAAACTTAAGTGAAATAATAAACAGTACAACAGTGGATTCTCAATACAGCAAGACAGCCTCAGACTGCACTCTCTACATGGTGCCTTAAAAGCTCATTCATTTTACCTGTCATCAGATAAGAAGTGATTCACGCACACGCGGCCTGTCAGCTCCTGGGTCGTGACTAGGGAAAGCATTGAGGTAACCAAGAGGGATTGAGAAATGCTGTAGCTCTCAGAGTTTTCACTTTTTGTAATCACATATATTTAGAAAAGTGATTAAATAACCATTTTGGAGGTTCCCATGTCAACATTACATGGTGGCAAAACCCCTATAATAATGATTAATTATTATTAATTGATAATTAACAGTTATTAATAATTAACAATTAGTTATCAATAATTAATAATAATTATTAATAAAAATTATAATCAATATTAATTATTACTAATTATTAGTTATTAAGTATTAATAATTAATGATAAATCACAAATGATACCATCCACAGAAATTGTAGTTTGAAAAGGTAGAATCTTTAATGTAATACACTAAATCGGTCTCATTTGATGTAGAAGCTCTGTTTTGAACCTTAGTAACCTATTGTGAAAAGGTGTAATGTAAGAGAATATCCAATTGATGGCGCTTCCATTATTTTACATGTGTTTAAACCTATAACTCACTCTTTAATATGTTTTGAATTAAACAAAAGCAGTTTTTTTTAATTATTAAAAACTTCTATAATTTCTATAAACACCCATTCTATACTAAAAAACGGCTTTTGTTTAATTCAAAACATATAAAAAAGTGAATTATAGGTTTAAACACATGTAAAGTAATGTAGGCGCCATCTATTGGATGTTCTCTTACATTACACCTTTCCACAATAGGTTACTAAAGTTCAGAGCTTCTACATCAAATGAGTGGCCGATTTAGTGTATTACACGACAAATTTAAAACCAATGCGCTTTTGGTATGCAAAACGTACCCAATTTTATGTTGCGTTTTTGGATCCGTTTTTCATTCTCCAAAAGCGCACTCCATTGTTTCCTATGGGGATTTCACTTGCATAAAGCGCAAGAAAAAATGACATGTCAATTCTTAAAACGAATCCGAAAAACGCATTGAAAAGAAGCAAGTAAACACGCAGCAGCGATCACTCGCCTGAACGGAGATGCATGTTTTACATTGAAACCAATGTCAGTCACACTGCACATTGTTAGATAAGTTTTTTGGATCTGTTTTGGGTCCAAAAAACGGATCTGAAAAACAGTGTGTGAACAAGCCTTTACACTAAAAAAGAAAAACTGAAATAATTAGGTTGGTCATAACAATTGCATATAATGTTATTTTGAAAACGGATTCCAGTATAAGTAAGCCACCATTATATAGAAACGTGAAAACACACAGAAAAAAAAAATTTTTTTTACAGGTTCCCAGGCAGCTTCAGCTTAGGACCTGAACAGATAACTCTGGTAACAGAGCTGTACATTGATCACTCTGTTGATCTGTGTTATGCTGTGGACTCCGTAAGTCCAAGTGTATCTCAAAAACTAGAAAATCATTGAAAAGGTATAAATGCTTGAAATATATTGATGTCTGTGTAATAAGTCTATACAATATATGGGTTCTCTATTTGAATTACGGACATAAATTAACTTTGGAATGATATTCTCATTTTTTTAGATGGATTAATATAACTTGTGCACCTCTTAATACATTTGGCACACCTTGTTCCAGTGATCTTCAATTTAAGACAGTCGTGTGAAGCAATAGTTTCCAACAGTTTGCCCCATAGTGCTTTTGGATGTGTGCCAAGCATAGGCTCAAGATACCAAACCTTTTCTTCTTTTTCCATTTTTTTTTTTTTTACAATAGGGATGATAATAATGTTATTACCTTTTTGTGTTTTTTTCTTTTTCCAGTTTGATAACAAAGTAATGGTGTTAAAAATATTCACAAAAGTCATTGTTCACAACCCCATCGTATCAAGAGGACAAAGTGAACAATTCACCTTGTTTCTGTTGGATCATTCAAATGACCTTTTCAAGGTAAGTCTAAATTTAGACAGTTTAGGACTGTGTTTTTTATATACTTTATTACAAAACCAGAAATGTGTTTATATTGAAGAAGAATTAATGTACTGAAACTGAATAGAGGAGTATACTAAAGAACTGTCTACATGTGCTTTTCAGGACTGCGGAAAAGACCCCTGTGCACCCCTGTTGTACCCTTTTATAGACCTCTTATGAATGCCCCTACTAGGACCTTCCTGACATTTGATATACATGTACATCATAATAATAAGAATTAAGTGTGGTGCACTCTCCTATGACATAATCACAGATCTGCCATCTTACTGCTCCTATTACACCCTGTAATAGGAAAGTGGTAATTGTACATTATTCTGCAATGAATTACTAGTGCAAATTAGTATACAAGCGATCACATCTCCTAGTGATCAAATACCTTGGGAAGTACAAGTAAAAAGTTTTAAAAATAATTAAGAGTCCAAAACACCCCTTTTTCCTATTTTATATATCTAAAAATTAACAAAAGCGTTATCTGTATCACTGTGTGCTTAAAACTAAGTTATTTTAATACCTAACCTTATTTATCCTGCACAGTAAGTTCTATGAAATAAAAAATCATACCCACTGTCAAAATGGCATTTTATATGTCCCTTTGTCTCCTAAAAAGTTGTATGTACCCCTGAACAGCACTCCAGCCAGCAAGAAATAAGCTTTTACACAGAACAACATGGCTAAAGACTGAAAAAGAAAAAAAAAGTACCGTATACACTCGAGTATAAGCCGAGTTTTTCAGCACAAAAAATGTGCTGAAAAATCCCCCCTCGGCTTAGGCAGTGTTCACACGGCTTATTCCCGACGGATTTGTGAGCCGGATTGCGCTCACAAATCCGGCGTGAATAAGGGGCGGGGCCGGAGCGGAGCTCCCCGGCCCCATAGACTCTCATTATCTATGGCGCATACGTGCCGTAAATAATGTGCATGTCACTTTCTCCCCCCGCGGCGGATTCGCCGAGCGGGGAGGAGCAACGGAATCCACTGTTCTCTATGAGAGCAGTGGATTACCATAATTACTCCGACGGATTGGCGCCGTACTGCAGCGCAAAGCTTGCGCGGAGTATGGCGGCAATCCGCGGACAAATAAGCCGTGTGAATGAGGCCTTATACTCGAGTCACTGTCGGCACTCGGGCGCTGCAATGGACCGAGCACCAGCAGGGACACTTCAGCTATATGAAACTCGTCAGGGAGTGCATATAGCTGAACGCGAGTACAGCTGACAGCGATGGGCACTGCGATGGCCCAGGCGCTGTGAGCGATCTCTTCCCCTGTATGCGACTCCTCCAGAGCGCATACAAGTGAAAAGATACCACTGCGGAGCAGAGAGCGAGCGCTCCCTGCTCCGCAGTGGACTCCGGTCTGCCGCAGACTCACGGCTGTCCGGAGTTTCCAGCACAGGCAGCGTGTGTCATCACGCTGCGTGCGCGGCCTGATGACATCCTGTGCCGAGAAGACCCGAGGACAGCGCGCGGGAGGCCGGACAGTGAGGAGGCGGAGCGGCGAGGGGAGACGGAGCACCGGGGAGTCAGGTAATTGGTTTTTTTTGTTTTAAAACGCTGCATATGCCTGCCTATACCTGCCTAGAGCCTGCCTAGTGGGGCCTATACCTGCCTATAACCTACCTAGGGGACTATACCTGCCTATAACCGAGTATAAGCCGAGGCATCTACTTTTGCCCCAAAAAACGGGAAAACTTATTGACTCGAGTATAAGCCTAGAGTAAAAAATGCAGCGGCTACTGGTAAATTTTAAAAATAAAAATGGATACCAATAAAATTACATAGGCAGTTTAATGTCCCCCATAGGCAATTATAGGCAGATATATGGCCCCATATGCAGGTATAGGCAGGTATATGTCCCCCATAAGCAGATTATAGGCAGGTATATGGCCCCATACGCAGGTAATAGGCAGGTATAGGGCCGGCTGTAGGCAGGTATAGGGCCGGCTGTAGGCAGGTATAGGGCCGGCTGTAGGCAGGTATAGGCAGCTGTAGGCAGGTATAGGGCCGGCTGTAGGCAGGTATAGGCAGCTGTAGGCAGGTATAGGGCCGGCTGTAGGCAGATATAGGGCAGGTATAGGCAGCTGGAGGCAGATATAGGGCAGGTATAGGGCAGGCAGTAGGCAGGTATAGGGCAGGCTGTAGGCAGGTATAGGGCCGGCTGTAGGCAGGTATAGGCAGCTGAGGGCAGGTATAGGGCCGGCTGTAGGCAGGTATAGACAGCTGTAGGCAGGTATAGGGCCGGCTGTAGGCAGGTATAGGCAGCTGTAGGCAGGTATAGGCAGTTTAAAAATATTAAAAAACAATCACTTACCTGACTCCCCGCTGCTCCGTCTCCCTCGCCGCTCCGCCTCCTCGCTGTCCGCCTCCCGCGCGCTGTCCTCGGGTCTTCTCGGCACAGGCGGGTGACGTCATCAGGCCGCGCACGCAGCGTGATGACACGCTTCCTGTGCCAGAAACTCCTGACAACCACCAGTCTGCGGCCGCCCGGAGGCCACGGAGCGCTCGCTCTGTGCCCCGCAGTGGTATCCCTTCACCTATATGCTCTGCAGAGTAGTCGCATATAGGTGAAGGGATCGTGGACAGTGCCTGGGCCAGCACAGCGCCCGGACACTGTGCGCTCACTCGGCCTTCAGTTATATGCACGCCCTGAGGAGCCGAATATAACTGAAGCGTCCCTGTCGGCACTCGGGCCATCGCAGCGCCTGAGTGCCGACAGTGACTCGAGTATAAGCCGAGGGGAGATTTGTCAGCACATTTTTTGTGCTGACAAAACTCGGCTTATACTCGAGTATATACGGTAGTTTATAAGGGTGAATAAAAACTGAATTTCGTCCCGTTCAGCCTATTATCCTACAGTGTTGATCCAGGGAAAGGCAAAACCCCATGAGGTAGAAGCCAGTTGTCTTAATTTAAGAGAAAAATTCCTTCCCTTCAAATCTGGCAGTCAGACTAAATCTCTGGATCAACGACCCCCCCTCCAGAATCCTGGTCACTATAACTTGTTATATTATTACACTCTAGAAATGCATCCAGACCCTTTTTTGAACCCTTTTTGAAGTTCCTCTGGCAGCGAGTTCCATACGCTCACTGCTCTCACAGTAAAGAATCCCTTTCTATGTTTAGAAACCTTCTTTCCTCAAGACATAGAGGATATTCCCTTGTTATGGACACAGTCCTTGGTATACACTCACCGGCCACTTTATTAGGTACACCTGTCCAACTGCTCGTTAACACTTAATTTCTAATCAGCCAATCACATGGCGGCAACTCAGTGCTTTAGGCATGTAGATGGTCAAGACAATCTCCTGCAGTTCAAAACGAGCATCAGTATGGGGAAGAAAGGTGATTTGAGTGCCTTTGAACGTGGCATGGTTGTTGGTGCCAGAAGGGCTGGTCTGAGTATTTTCAGAAACTGCTGATCTCCTGGGATTTTCACGCACAACCATCTCTAGGGTTCACAGAGAATGGTCCGAAAAAGAAAAAAACATCCAGTGAGCGGCAGTCCTGTGGGCGGAAATGCCTTGTTGATGCCAGAGGTCAAAGGAGAATGGGCAGACTGGTTCGAGCTGATAGAAAGGCAACAGTGACTCAAATAGCCACCCGTTACAACCAAGGTAGGCAGAAGAGCATCTCTGAACGCACAGTACGGCGAACTTTGAGGCAGATGGGCTACAGCAGCAGAAGACCACACCGGGTGCCACTCCTTTCAGCTAAGAACAGGAAACTGAGGCTCCAATTTGCCCAAGTTCATCGAAATTGGACGGTAGAAGATTGGAAAAATGTTGCCTGGTCTGATGAGTCTCGATTTCTGCTGCGACATTCGGATAGTAGGGTCAGAATTTGGCGTCAACAACATGAAAGCATGGATCCATCCTGCCTTGTATCAACGGTTCAGGCTGGTGGTGGTGGTGTCATGGTGTGGGGAATATTTTCTTGGCACTCTTTGGGCCCCTTGGTACCAATTGAGCATCATTGCAACACCTTGTGGAATCTATGCCACGAAGAATTGAGGCAGTTCTGAAGGCAAAAGGGGGTCCAACCCGTTACTAGCATGGTGTACCTAATTAAAGTGGCCGGTGAGTGTATATGAATCATGGGGGAGATCTTTATATTGATATATTTAAACATATGTACTATGTCACCCCAAAGCCATCTTTCTTTTAATCTAAATAACCCTAATCTTGCTAACCTTTCTGGGTATTGCAGTCCATCCAGTCCTTTTATTACTTTCGTTGCCCGCCTTTGTACCTGTTCAAGCTCTACAATGTCTTTCCTGTGCACTGGTGCCCAAAACTGTACACAGTATTTCATGTGTGGTCTAATCAGTGACTTGTATAATGGGAGAATGATGTTCTCATCATGTGCATCTATGCCCCTTTTAATACACCTCATGATCCTGTTTGCCATTGCAACAGTTGTCTCACTTCAGATATTGTTGGCATACCACTAGGATTTGCCATCAATGTCTGATAGGTCTGGATTGGCTTGGCTGTATTCAGAGCTCCCATTCATTTAACATTCAGAACAGTGAGCTTTTGGGGCTCATACTAGAAATAAGTCGGAGTCCCACCACTGGAACCACATCTATCAGACATTGATGGTATATACTAGTGATATACCATCAATGTCTGAAGTGGGACAATCCCTTTAATTTAACTGTCAACTAAATTCCCCAGTTGGGCACAGAAAAATGGACTGAGTGACTTTGACAACTGGCAAATTGTGATAGCTAGGTAACTGGGTCAAGGCACCTCCAATGTGGCATATCCAGTGTAGGATTCCTGGTATTTATTGGTCAGTATCTACTAAAAGTGGTCCAAGAAAGGACAACTAGTGAACCAGCAGCTGAGTCATGAGTGCCCTAGTCTCATTCATGAATGCAGGTAGTGAAGGCTAGCCCATTTGGTCTGATTCCACAGACAGGTTGTTAAATAAGTTAATGTTGGTTATGATAGGTGTTAACACAGTTCATCACAGCTTGTTGTATTGCCACAGACCAGTCAGAGCAGCCATGTTGACCCCTGTCCACTGCCAGAATCGCACACAAAGGGCACATGAGCATCAAAACTTTTATACCAGTGGCTTGGTCTGCTGAATCAGATTTTCTTTTACATCTTATGGATGGGCAGGTGCACGAGTGTTACCTACCCTGGTGTAGAAATGCCATCAAGATGCACTATAGGAAAAGGGTAAGATGGAGGCAGCGTGATGCTCTGGGAAATGTTCTGCTGAGAAGTCCTTACATTCATATGGATATTATTTTGACATGTACCACCTACATAAACATTGCTTGCTCTTTCATGGCAATGTTATTATATAATTTAGCAGGATAATGCTCTGCCACACTTCTTCAATGATTCAGTTATAGTTTGAGAAACAGGGCAAAGAGTTCAAGGTGTTCGCTTGGCCTTCAAATTCCTCAGATCATAATCCGATTTAGCATCTGTGGAATGTGCAATATAAAAAGTCCAATACATGGAGGCCCCACAATCCAACTTACAAGGCTTAAAAGATCTGCTCAGAGGTCTTGTGGATCCATGCCTAGATGTGACAGAACTGTTTAGTTACACAGGGGGGACAAACACTATATTAGGCAAGTGATTTCCGTTTTATGGCTGATCGTTTTTTGCCTTTGATATGAATCCTTCCTATTGCCAGCTGAATATGCAGCCTCATCAGAGACACCTTATGTGGTCTTAAAACGGTTTTCTCGCTACAAAGATCATATCTCAAATGATGGGGACAGTAAAAATAAACACTTTTGTAATTGGTTTGCAGTACCTAAGTCACTTAGTATAGTAGATATGTGCTAAACTGTGCAGCATCTATAGCTTTTTCTGCAGCTGCTGTCGGGACACGCCCCCTTTTCTGTGATTGGCTGACATTTTATTCATCCTGTTGGGACACGCCCCCGGATGGAAAACACCCCTCGGACATGCCCCCTGCACTGTGATTGGCTGCCTGCTTACTCCCTTCTAAGTTTTTGATATTGAAAGTGAAACTAGGTGTCTAATCTTCTCTATGCTCCTATCTCAGCTCTATGTAAAGGATCTGGGCAGTTACTCAGTCTCTAAGGCCGTGTTCACACGGCTTATTCCCGACGGATTTGTGGGCCGGATTGAGCTCACACATCCGCCGTGAATAAGGGGCGGGCCGGGGGCGGAGCGCAGCGGGGGCGCCGCTCCCGGCCCCATAGACAATGCATTATCTACGGCGCGTCCGCGCCGTAAATAATGTGCATGTCACTTTCTCCCCCCGCGGCGGATTCGCCGAGCGGGGAGGAGCGACGGATTCCACTGTTCTCTATGAGAGCAGTGGATTACCGTAATTGCTGCCGCGGATTGGCGCCGTACTGCAGCGCAAATCCGGCGCGCAGTACAGCGCCAATCCGCCGGCAGAATAAGCCGTGTGAACGAGGCCATACAGTAAGATTCAGTTTGATTCACTCTCCCTTCATATAACACAACCTTATACACTGCTCTCTCCCCATATAACAGCCTTATACAGTCTGTTCCCATCACCCATAGAACAGCCTTATACAGTCTCTCCACCCCTCCACCCCATCTCCTGCCTGATAACAGAGGGGGAGATGGTAGGGCAGTGTGCATTCCTTACACTTGCTTCATCAGTTCAGGCTGTACGGTATGTATAACTGTTTATAGCAATGAGGGTGTTACAAGGAGCTTGTGGAGCCTGAAGCTGAAGGCTCTGCAGACATAAGCATGCAAGAGGCTGCAGAGCTACTCTCTCCAGACATCCTTCCACTGCACACACAGAATGATGTCATAGCTCTTCAGTGAGGGGAGATGCACGCCTACAGGGAAGAGAGACTCGCCCCTGGATTTGAAACTGATAATATTAGCTCAAGTGTACAAAAGCTTCAAACAATAAAACCCTTTTGAGCTCCAGATACTTGTTTATACCCTACCCTGCTGGAAAGGTAGCAAGTAGGTATATTTATGTTGGGATATATGATAATATGGATCCATCCATACATAGTCTTGATGACAAGTACACCAGATAGAAATCAGAATAAGAAAGATGGTCTTCAGAATTTCACTTTTGGCCTTCATGTAGTTATAGATAAACAGACTATTTATGTACACTGAAAGGCAGTTTTACATTTTTCCTCTAGTAGGATTCTAAAGTGTCTACATTTTATGGATTTTTTTTTTAATATTGCACAGACACCCATGGAGCTACTTGACCTTGTAAGCACGAAGTTAAGGAGCCTACAGAACGGAGAAGACCCGGATGACTTTTCAGGTATTAGTTTATTTGCTATGTGCAAAGGTATTAAAGGAGTTGTCTCACTACAGGCTTTCAGCCTACTTCAATGTGTCTGGCAGCAAAGGATTTTTGAATTCAGGGGCGTGCTTCTTGTCTGCCTCTTCTCCTCCTCCTTCCCCCCTCCCCTCAGCACACAGACAGCTCTCCTCCTCTGACTGCAATAACTTCTATAGTAGGGCAAGGGGGTTTGCTGCCAGGGTTTTCCCTGTGTGTGCCTGCCTAGGTCTGCTGCAGGCTGCTGGATCAGCTGCACTGTCAGCTCCACAGAGTCAGGAGACAGCAGGGAGAGGGCTGATCTATATCAAGCAACAACAAACAAACCCTGTTCTGTGCTGTCCTCCCATCAGGACACAGGGCAGCTGTGAAGTGTGTTACTATAATCACGATGTGTCACTAATACAGCAGAGCAGGGAGGGATATGAACCTTTCACATGCCCCCCTGATCTGTTCTATTAGTATAGTCAAAGCTCCACAGACACATCATGATTATAGTAACACACTTCACTGCTGTCACATCTACTGACCACAGATCAGCCTCACCTCTGCTCTCCTCAATCTGTGTAGAGAGCAGGAGGGAGCAGGCACATACAGGGTTAATCCACACAGAAGCCGGAGCCCTCCCCTCCCTTCCCTACAGAAGCATACTGTGCGGAGGGCTCTGTACTCCGACCTGTTATGCAGAAGCTGATGAGTCAAACCCGCACTGACAGCCAGTGAGATAAAAAATCAACAGGTCGGCTGCTATAGTGATTTGAGGAGCTGATGCACTCCTACTACCAGGGATAACTACCAGGGATAACTCAAATCAGTAGGACATTTGTAATGAACATATATTGCAAAGCTGCTTGTTTTTTAAAGATCTTTTAATTAAAACCCAATCATTGTAGCGAGACAACCCCTTTAAAGGGTGACTTTTACTGTGCCTAATAGATGCGCTGGAGAGTTCAGCTCTCTTTCCATAAGCCTTTTGAAATATGCAAATACCCAGTGAGGTGTAAAGGTGTTAAATCCTCACACACAGGTTTGGTGCTTCCCCTTCTGAGCCACTCATCAGCCTCTCACCCAGCCCGTAAGTTCTATTCTGCACTGATGATGGGTAATATCTAAGCTTCAATTTTTAAGAGTTGATATGTGTCTGATTTTCTTCTTGGGTTAGACAAGTAGCTAAAAATGATATGCAATTATATATATGTGTATATATATATATATATATATATATATTTATATATATATATATATATATATATATAATATACATTTAAAAACCTTCTATATACCACAGGTGGAAATAAGTATTGAACACTTCACCAAGTAAATCTATTTCTATTGACTTGAAATTCTCACAAGATGTCAGTAACAACCCATCCAATCCACACAGACAAAGAAATCAAACCATAGATGTCCATAAATTATGTGTAATGATGAGAAATGACACAGGGAGAAAATATTGGCCGCACTTATTGAAATGTATTTAATACTTGGTACACAAGCCTTTGTTGGTGATAAGGCGCCTCCTGTATGGAGATACTAGTGGCATGCATTGCTCAGGTGGGATTTTGGCCCATTCTTCCACACAAACACTCTTCAAGTCTCAAAGCTTCTGTGAGCTCCTTCTATGACTCTGAGCTTTAGTTTCTTCCCTAGAATTTCTATTGGATTCAGCTCAGGTGATCGGCTCGGTCATTCTAGCAGCTTAATTTTCTTTCTCTGGAAATGAGTTTCCTTGGCTGAGTGTTTGGGATCATTGTCTTGCTGAAATGTCCACCCTTGTTTCACCTTCATCATCCTGGTAGATGGCAGCAGATTTTCATCAAGAATGTCTCCGGACCTTTGTCCACTTATCCTTCCTTCAACTATATGACGCTTGCCAGTGCCTTATGCTGGAAAACAGCCCCAAACATCACTGTTCTCGTCTCCAAACTTCACTGTTGGTATGGTGTTTTTGGCCTCCAAACGTGGTGTGTATTATGGCATCCAAAGAGTTTTCATTTTGATCTCCGGTGACCAGACTGTATCCTCCTTGCATTTCACAGGGTTGTCTAAATGTTGAGCAAACTTTAAACTCGCTTGAACATGCTTTTTGTTCAGCAATGGAGTCTTGCGTGTTGAGTGTGCATGCAGGCCATGAAGGTTGAGTGCATTACTTATTGTTTTCTTTGTCCCTGTTGATTCCAGATGATGTTTCTTGTGTGGCTCTTTGGTTATGAGAAACCTATTTATAGGCCATCAGTTCAACCAGCTGATATTATTTTTCAGTAAGTGACAGGATTGCTTTCTAATTGCTGATGGCTTTAGCTGGTGTCATGTCTTTCCATGGCTTTTTGCACCTCTCTTTCTTCATGTGTTCAATACTTTTTTCCCTGTGTCATTTCTCATTATTACACATAACTTAATTTATGGACATCTATGGTTTGATTTCTTTGCCTGTGTGGATTGGATGGGTTGTTACCGACATCTGGTGAGAATTTCATGTCAATAGCACCTTTAGAAATATATTTACTTAGAAAATTGGTGACATGTTTAATACTCATTTCACCTGCTGTAGTTATATTCTGATAATTTGTTAGGTGTCTTCCTTCAAAAATGTTTATGGGTTTGACAATTCAGTTTGTTTGCATTTTCAAGTTTTTTTTTAGAATTTGAGTTTTAGTTATACATGTTAAAAGGATGCAAATGGTCTTGGCTACCAAAAACAAAAAACATTTGTAATTCAAATAACAGCTGGCAAGGAAAGGATAAGGGCTTGTCCCCACTGCACGGGTTTTCAGCGTTTTTTCAGGCGGTTTGCAGTTTTGCAGACCGTCTGAAAAACCGCCGAAAATGAGCACAATTGTGCTCTATGGAAAACCCGTGCAGCAGTCCCCACTGAACGGGTTTTCCGTCCGGCTGTCCGCCCGCAAAACATTCTACATGCACATTCTTCTGTCCGGTTTTTGGACGGAATCTGTGCTTGTGAAGGGGGGAGGGCTGTTCTCCACTCATCGCGGAGCAAAGCGGGCCCCCTCTTCCCGCCGTGGGGACGGCCGCAAAACAGGACAAATACCGGTCAGGTAAACCGACTGGTATTTGTCGTCTGCCGTGGGAACGCACCCTTAGAGTTCTTTTCTGTACTAAGTGGGATTTCCGAATATAGCCCATTGAGTATGTTCGGGTATATTTGTGACTCTTATAGACATGAATGGGGGAGAGCTGCACAACCATGACCATATCACTGTTTTCTGAGGCTGAATTTACAGAGTTAAATATAGTCTACTTTTATAAAGTGCAGGGATATTCAAAAAATGTCTACTTTAATGTTCTCTTCTCTTTTTGCAGGCTTTACGTTTTGTGAACAACTCTCCTTTACAGAATATGAAACACAGAGGTATAATTACACAAAAAGGGAAATGCAACGGCTAATAAAGATGATGGACAGTAGTTTTTCTATACCTGAGAAGAAGAAGAAGAAATTTATGAAAGAATGTCAAAAGTATCACCCTTCAATTTTTAGCAGCTAACTTTCATCTGATCTTTGATCAAATGGCCTTTGCACTACTACTAAGTGGGTATGTGCCAATTTATGTTGGTTGATTATCTCTAACTGCATAAAAATATATAATATGGTTGTGATGTATTCAGGAGCATTTGCCATGTTTTGGATGTGAATCTAATGCAGGACACTTCTGAATTATTGCAACACATTTCCCTTTCTATATGGTACTGCCCTGGTCATTACTTTTATTTTTGGATTTCAGTTTATTCCTGTGTTGTGCTTGCACATGAACTAGATTGGAATTATTTTCATCAGTTGCTTATGTATTTGTATAAGGTGAATTTTGATCCTGATCTAGGATAGTTTGTAACTTTGTATTGTGTAACTACTGAACTCCTCACTTATACACAGTGGAGGCAGATGTACAGAACACAACTTATCAATTCACTGGAGATCAGAGTACTTAGATCTTATTAGTGTCAGTAGTTAATGGGCTGACCTGATAAGGCTACAGACTGACTACCTTTAGGGTGTTGTCCACCTCCCATTTTTAAAGGGAATGTGTCATCAAAAATGACTTATTGTTTAACTCACGTTTTTATGTTAAACACATTTTTTAAGAATTTTTGGCTATATATTTTTTTTATTTTCCATATCACTTTCAATATTTTTTAATAATTCTCAAGTCCTGCAGTTTTCACTTTGGCCACTAAGCCTAATAACAGTCTGACACTTCCTGTTCTGTAGAGAAAGATTCTCAGTTGTCTGCTCATTATTAACACAAGCAGGGTCAAACTGAAAGAAAACACCAGTGTGAATAGATAACACAGGATCCACCAGTCACAAGAGGAGATGTCACATTTCACACTTTCACCTCCCTGCATGACTAGAAAACTCTCCTATAGAAGTCAATGGGACTGAGTCAGTCTTAAGTCTCCTATGTGCATGAAGCTGCTGTAAAGCATCTGTCTGACTGCTGTTAAAGCAGTGCAGCCGAAGCCTAGTGGCCAAAGTGAAAACTGCTGGGCTTAAGAATTATTAAAAAATATTGAAAGTGATATGACAAATAAAAAAATAAAAAAAAACAAATTCCTAAAAAATGTGTTTAACATAAAAAGGGACTTAAACAATGACTCATTTTTGATGACATATTCCCTTTAAATAAGATTGCAGGCCTGTAAAAAAAAATAAAAATACTCAACTCTGAGTTTCCTGGTCCACTCCAGGGGTATTCTGTTGTCTTTGACTCCCAGTGGTAAGCTTGTGCACACTGCAGTGTCTGATTGCCTGCAGCAGTCACATGCCATTGCCCAATGTCACTGATTAGTCCCTACACTTCTGAATGGTGACATCGAGCAGTGTCACATGACCACAATCAAAGGCTGTGATGCACACAAGCTGACCACCGGGAAGAAGACCCCAGGGGACATAGCACTGGAATCAAGGTCAATAAACAGGCAAATGTGGATTTTTTTTTCTTACATGCTTCTTACTTTAAAAAGGGGAGTTGGACAATACTTTAAACTTTGGATAAGAGTTGTATAATATTTTAAACTTTCAAATGTGAGATTCTGTATCTCCAGCCATAATTTAGTTTATATTAAAAGTACAGAAAAATTATGTTAGAGGAAGTGTACAGGATGAGAAAAACATGACACTGTTCTTCCATAGACAGTTATAAACCTGTCCATGGATTGAGTTTTTTGTTGTAGTTTATCTCCATTGAGGTGTATGGAGCTGGGCTGCAATACTACGATTATCCTGGCTTTTGAAGAAAGCAGCCATGATTTTATAACCCTGTTTACATGCTGGTGCCTGTTTAATTATTCTACTCTGAACACTGATACTTAAAGGGTTATTCTCATCTCCTAACTTCTGGGTTAGTATATGAAAACTAACCGACTGCAGAAAACAGGTGTCCACGCATGTTCGGCTCTCTCTTCATTTCTACAGGAGTCCCAAATACCGCTTTTTTCACCCACAACAGCAACATTTGGCAGTCTCATAGAAGAGAATAGAGAGAGCTGTGCGTGAATGACCTCCTCTCCATTCTCTTGGGTCAGCTCATTTCCATTTCCTAACCCAGAAGAGGATAGGAATAAATCTTTGAACAAAATAGATGTGGAGAAGTTACTTGCCTTGCTAATTTCTCTGTATTAATCATATATTGATAGCAGGAATGACACTTTAAAATTCTAATTTATTTCAGCTGTAATTTGTAGAACTATATGTTATTGTGATAGTTTTATGTAGCAATTTAATTTTTATGGGATACGTGCAATTAATTTTATATTCATAGGAATTTAACTGTGTAATTTTCTAAGTTTGATTTGATAAATTATGGGGCAATGTGATGCATTTCTAATCAAAACACTGGATATTTGTTGATAGGGCATGTGGACTTACATGGTCACTAACCTCTCACCAACCTTTAGAGAATAAGCTGTTGTGTGTGTAAGAGTAATAATATATCTGGCATTTTTCATCATTTTTCCCCTTTTCAGGCTCCATCTCTAATTTTCAGTTATCTCTGAGCTAGTAGGTGGAGACTAGCTGCTATGATGTTTCCCATTCATAACACACCAAATCCTGCTCCTCTGTTTCTCTATAGCACAGCCTCAAAAACCAGAGCAGCAGGACAATATACAGCAGTACTGAACTCTTTAAGATGTGTATCAAACACTGAGGTGATAACTAAATATTGCAGATGTGACTGTGTGTCTCTTTCTTTGTGCCCCCTGCCCTCCACCATAGATTATAATGAGCAGCTTGTAACCTGATCACTTAGCTGTTGTCGGATATGTTAGTTAAAGGGGTGTTCTCACCATGATGTTTTACAGAGCCTATTTTTCACAACCAGTTTCAGGCTTCTGGTTAGGCTGTGGGTGGGTCTATAGCAGTGATTGGTATTTCAAATCTGCTATTCTTAGCTAAGCCTTTATAGTGACATGACTGCTGGAGGTTTGTAAACTGTGGTGCACAAGGATACAGTACTCTCCAGGGTTAAAGATGGTCAGTAACATATAAAAACAAGTGTGCTAGAGACATCACAACAGGAAATGATGTCACCATGGTGGGACAGGGCAGCTGGAGCAATTAGAGCAGAGAGAGATGATCGGTAACCTAGAGAAACTTGTGTAAACAAGCAGGAGATCAATTCTCCTCTATCTCCTAAACAAAGCAAATTAAAAAAAAAAAAAAAGCAATGTATTTGGTAATGGTCTTTTATTTACCTTTGCCTAGATGTTTAAAGCTCATTGTGGTGAGGAATACCCCTATAAGTCTCAAGATGGATTCTTAATAGTTTTTCAGAGTGAATGGTGAGTTTAGAAGGATTTTTTTTCTTTATACGCTCCCATTAAATTATGCACAGTTTGCTGAACGTTTAGTGGCCATTTAAACTGGTCCTCCAGTTTTAAGAAGAAGAAAAAACAGGGCCTTGGACTGGAAACTGTTTACTATGCTGCAGGAATAACCTACATTGATGGGCATGACAACTGAGGACAATGATTAGGTGGAGCGGGCGCTCGTGTCAACATGACATCATTCCTGCAGTTTAGTGAACAAACACTAGCTAGGAGTACAGGGGCTCCTGCACTGAAACAGAAGGGGATCTAATAGGTAACTACTTAGATTATTATGTTATAAAATTCCTAGCAATTGCCTTTAATCCCTCTTCTATGAGCCACAGAAAAGAGCTGTGGTGGGTTTGGCCTGATCACAATTTGTCTACTGCTGTAAACCTCTGATGAATAAATGAGCTGTTCTTCCTACCGGGGAGCTTAGACAACGACAAATATCCTGTTTTTCTATTTTCTTATTAGAATATTTGTAATAATCGGGCACATTTTGGTGCAGCCTTATATTATTAATCCATTTTATTTTTTTTTTAATATTGGATACCAGAATCATGGGTACAATACAACCGCTGGTAAAAAGTCTGGAGTGACCAGACTTGGGGGATGGTTACCCAGATTTTTACTTCATAGCAAATACACAAATCACTGAGATCACACAAAACAATGTTTAATAGCAGAACGTTCTGCCTTTATAACACGCGTCTCAAACAGATGAGAGAATTTTTTTTAAATAATGGAATGGAGTTTTCAACATCAAGTAAAGGGGAAAATATGGAATTAACGTAGATTTTGCATTTGCAAAGTAAATATCAGCACAGGTCTGAAAATGTCAATTAGCCAGCAGATAAAAGGGAAAGTGCTTAATGAGCTGCTAGAGTTGGCTAATGAAAAGAAAAGATGGCCCCAACAAGGGAAATGTCAATTGAGACCATGGAAAGAATTATGGGGCTGAATTTCTGTGTATAATGGAGCAGCGGGGAGGAAGCAAGAAGCAACAGAAAGAACCTTGTTATAGCTTTCTGCTCAGTGTGGTATGGCTGCTCTTGGCTCTGTGTGAACACACAGAGAGTCAGAATAACCCTTTACAAACAGCTGTATCCTCCTCCTTTAGCTGGGTCATATAATACACAAGATTATATTTACATGACTGATAAATAACAGTTTTCTGTATAATGTTCAGGCTCTTGACTTGAGGGGAGGAAAATTTTGCCCGATTTGCATTTCATGAATTTGCTGCCAGTTGAAAGGCATTGGTGAATTCACCGGGTTTGTGATTCACTTTTGGCAAATTTATTGGAATAAAGGTGAATTGATTCTTGAATTCTATCCTATGGAATATCAACTCCCCAAAACTGTGAAGCAGCTAAATTGATTTGCTCATCCGAATCCTGGGCAGGCCTGAGCACACCGCTCCATTTACCATTCAGATGCTGTATAGAACTGGCTCTTCCCTAAATGTGAAAGGTAAAACCAGCTCACCAGAACAGAGACTGCACGGACCCGTGGAGACGGCGCAGCAAACTGTAGAAAGGAAATTCGTCCAGCATCCTCTAAAAGAAGTGAACTTTATTTCATATGTCCAGTCATGCTATGACTAAGGGCCCATGTGGCCTGAAACGCGTGAGCGTCTGTCACTCTGTGGTTTTATCCTGAACATATGAAATAAAGTTCACTTCTTTTAGAGGACGCTGGATGAATTTCCTTTCTACTCCTCCCTAATAGTTGGTGAGGAAGTAACCAAACAAAATGTTAAAATGTGACCAGATTTTGACATCACTCTTTTATAATGAATGTAAGTCCTGTTTTCCTGTAATAATGAGGGAAATCATCCAATCTGCTAACAATATGTATTTGAGAAAAGTGTTATAATTACATCTTCTCTCACTTTGGGCCACATGTATGAAAACTGTTTAGGTCTAAAACTCAATTTTTTGCCCATAGGTTACTATTGGCAAAGAAGTGAGTTTTAGACCTAAACAGTTTTGATATATGTGGCCCTTTGTTTTTCTCCAAACTGATAGGTCCTCTTTAAAGGGGTTGACCACCTCTTAAGAAAACCATACCATCAGCTCATAAGGTCCCAGTAAATTAAAAGAGTTTATACTCGCCTTCCTCGATCCCCAGTTCCCCCAGCACCTCTCCACGTTTTTCTATTAATTCTGAACAGGGACGTCACCGTTCTTTTGAGGAGGACAACCCCTTTAAGTTATTTCTCAGCATGGTATATCATAGCGGTGAATTGTAAAAAAAAAAACAATAATAACCACAAATATATTGATAATTCACTGGCTAGTTGATAATAGAGTACTGTACACAAGGAGTATACCTGGGAGATGTTGATGTTAAAGGGAAATTGTTAACTACTTTTATACTGCCTTATCTGAGAGCAGGAGTGACAGACATGCTGATTTTAGCAGTATCGGTTATGTATAAATATGCTGCAGTGCCCCGTGAGCCAGGAGCTTGATTTATTCATGAGATGTAGCTCTACTCTCACTGCTGCCGACTGACAGATGTCTCCCTTTTCCTGTGAAATCTATTAGTGGTAAGTTTTCAGGAGGAGCGCACCGTCCTCCTAGCACCTGCATCAAGCAGCATTTGAAATAAGTCTGACCAAACTCCACCTCAGAAATCGACATGGCTGTCACTTCTCCATCCGGCTGTCAGATCGAGCAGCATGTAGTAGGTGATGGGCACTATTTAACAAAAGAGAAAAAAATATATATTTTCCTGCACATCGATTACTTTATTTTTTTATTAAAAAGAAAATTAAACTTGTAACTAAAGGAAAGTCTAATGTTGTTCCTTAATTATCTTTACAAGACTGTCATAATTTGGATTTATTTCATGGACAATAAAATGTCGATTCTTACAACAGTGTGTATGTGGTTATTTTTCTTTTAAACAGTTTTTCATGCAATCTAATAGGTGGACATCAGTGTTGCCTTGTTCGGAGTATGTTAGTGTTCAGTTTGTTGTATAACACTGTCTGAAGAAGGGAGCTAGTACTCTCGAAAGCTCACTATCAAATATACTCAGCCTCTAAAAGGTATCGCCTGATTTCTTCACTCTTCTACAGTGATGCATAAACACATGCTGTATTAATAAAAAACTTTTTTTCACTGAAAACTTAAGGAAAGACCACTATTGTGGTTTTAGACCCAAACCACATCTTGTATGGCTCTTCAAAAAAACATATTACTACCAGCACTGATATTTATTCAAACTTATTGGCCCTCATTTATTATTGTGATTTTTCCAGAAGTGTTTTAAAATGTGCCCAAAAAAATACACATTTTTGGTGCAGCAGGTTTCAGACACATGTCTTATGGGCTTTAGTTACTTTTTGCAAATGCTCCAACATGGGGGCAACATAGCTTCACTGAAGTAGTGGCCATGATATGACACGTTGCTCAAAAAATATGCCAAAATTCTGGTGTAGAAATAAGCTGTGGTAAATTTTTCAATCTTCATGAAAAATCTGAGACTCAAATACTAAAAAACAACTTGTTTTATCCCATTAAAAATATAGCAACACAAAAAGAGACATATATTGATGCACCCATTGAGTTTTTTTAATGGACTAAAATAAACTCAAGTCTTATAGTATTTTTGGTGTTGGAAGTTTCTACTTGCTCAGACTGCTTCTCCACCCACAGCCAGGTGTCTCATCCCTGCGCATAATAGTACAAACAATTCACGGTTGGTGGGTGGACATTTTTATTTTATTATGATAAATCTGACACAGCCTGTTAATGCAGTCTAACTTTTAGATAGCGATATTAAAGGAGGGTCACTGTGTCTAGTTAAAACTAATTTCCCATATTAATATGTGCATATGAGCACAGCAGTCTCTTCTACTCTGGGACTAAGAGCTATCTTTGCACACACACTCACATGAGGAAGCCTTGCAGTTTGTGAGGTCACCCACTACAGAGAGAATGGAGTTACAGCATATCTCCAGCTACACAAGCTGTGATCAAGGACCCGGAGTGGTTGGAAACACGTTAGCGTAGCGTTTACACTGTCCTGTTCGCTAGATCGTCTTGAATAAAGACATGTGGATGGAATACCGCTGGATTATCCTGTTTATGGGAATTTTGTATCCATACCTCCAGCTAGAAATAAAATAATGCTTCTAGATCCTAATGTACAGTAAATATTAATATTTTATAAAGGTAGCAATTTCTCCTACAGACTACTACTTCCTAGCTCACCCATAAGCAGTCTGTCATGTTACAAATTTAGTGGAGTTGCAGCCCGGTCACGGTCACTTGGTTTACATGTCAACTTACTTCTATGACCCTCAAGCACCATTTGTCTCATGCTGTGGGCAGGGTGAGAGACTTTTTAGCTATCAGACACTGAACTGCTTGTGCATGGCTATGTCTAGACCGTGTTCATGTCTTCTATTGGAGGTATACATTCACAACATATGCCACTTTAGGCTATGTCTCCACTGCACAGAAATAAGATCATATTTCCGGCGCTTTTAGTTTTTTTTAAAAGCGCCGAAGATACGATTGTTTCTGCAGCCCCATAGACGGCAATAGAAAAGACGAGCTGCAGTCTACACCGCTCGTCTTCTGGTGCCGGCGTGTTATACATGTTGTATATTACGCCGGCGCTTTTAGTTCTCTTGGTGTCTTCCCATACAATACAATTGTATGGGCGACGTCAAAAAAACAAGAAGCGACTGCGGTTTTTGCACAAAACATGACAAAAAACACGGTCCTGCATCGGAAAAAAAAAGGCCGCTTTTGAGCCGTTTATCCGATGCAGTGTAGAAATAGCCTTAAAGGCATACAGTCTTACCTCAACTATAAGCTACAATTGTTAAACAAGTACAGTGAGTCCCCCACTTACGTCGTTCCGACTTACGTCTGTCCCCTAGTTACGAATGACGGAAGCCAGGGACCGCTGATAGCGTCCGGGCGCTGCGGTGCCGCGGGCGCTGTCAGCAATCTTCGCAGCTGCCTGTGACTCCTGGGAGCGCATGCAGCTGCCTCTCCAGTCCCCGTTGGTGTCTGGGCACTGCCATGTCCTGGGTGCCTTCCGGAGCGCATAGAGCCAAAGCCTCTTGCAGAGCAGAGAGCGAGCATTCCGTGCTCCGCAATAGAACTCCGGAAGGCCGCAAGCAGACACGTGACCTTGCGGAGTCTCCGGCACAGGCAGCGCGCGATGTCATCACGCTGCCTGTGCGGCCTGATGACATCACCGGCCTGTGCAGGAAGACAGAGCCGGAGGTGAGCAGCGGGGGACTGTGGTATCTGTGTTTTTTTTTTTTTTTTTAATAAGCTCTGTCTATAGCTATCTATGGAGACATACCTGCCTATAGCTGCCTATGGGGGACACATACCTGCCTATTACCTGCTATGGGGGACATATACCTACCTATGGGGGACATACTTGCCTATTACCTGCTATGGGGGACATATACCTACCTATGGGGGACATATACCTGCCTATACCTGCTATGGGGGACCTATACCTACCTATACCTGCTATGTGGGACCTATACCTGCCTATGAGGTGACATAGACCTGCCTATAGCTGCTATGGGGGACATATACCTGCCTATAATTACACACAATACATATACACCATACATGTACTAAATATATTGGTTCCGACTTACATACAAATTCAATTTAAGAACGAACCTACAGTCCCTAACCCGTATGTAACTTATCACCATTGCTTTAATTCATATGAACAATTCTGCAATAATGACAGACAACAAATGTATCTAATAAATATTTATGACAAGTTCATCTATTTACATGACTTAAAAAAATGGGTTAAGAATATATTTACAAAACAGTATAAATAAACTAAATATCAAATTTCTCTTCACAAATTTCATGGCCATTTTCTTCATATTCATCTCTGGTTACCACCATATCTTCAAAATCATCGTTTTCTGATATTAACTTTCCTCCTTCCCAAGAGTAAGTAATGGGGCTGAATGAAAAAAAAATAGAAAGACAACCAATGTTCAACCTGTAGTCTAAACAAGAAAATGTATGGGTTCTATTAATTACACATACGCATAGGATGTTGTCAGTCAAATGCTTATTTAACCATCAAGTATCTCTCTGGCTAGGAGAATAAGCTATAGCCAAACACCTCTACCAGAGCAAGAAATCAGCCATGTTTAAATCCAACAGGCGTGATGCTTCTTTACATCCGACAACACGCACCCAATAATTTGAAATAATCTAATCTAGCATTTCAGTAGTCCCAGACATGCTAGATTATGGGAATTTTAGGGTTTGTTTACTTCCTATGGATTTTTTTTTCAAAATAATTTTATTATTATTTTCAGAAAAACATTGGGACTCATGTTATTTCACTGCTGTACTAATTCACAAAACTTACTTTCCAGGCAATATGACTGACACGTCATAGTCTGTTGGAGTGAGTTTCCGCACCTCAGAGTATATACGCTCTTTGAATCCTGGAAATAATGAGTTTCCTCCAGTAAGAACTATGTTCTTGAAGAAATGAGGTTGCATTTCTAAAAAAAAAAAACAAAAAAAAACACGTATATAAATAAGATGATTAAATAGGAATCCTCTCATTAAAAACAAAATGGCGAGCAAAGCTATATAATTGCATAAGAGAAAGGGCTGTGGCAAAATGTTTAATTTATTTATTTATTTTTTTTACTATGCAGAGCCTTATTAAAAAATGTTTTTACAATATATACAGATTATGCATTGCTTATTACTAGCTGATGTGGAGACATCTGAAGTCATTGACAACTAGGGAAAGTAAAGCTTTTACTGCAGGACACAGCACACCCACGCTAAATGCCAGCTTCCAAACAAGTCTTCAGAACTTCGTGTATATGGTAAATACACTATTCACAAAAATTTAGGGATATTTCATTTTTTGGTTAAAATCGCAGGGTGAACATAAAATGTAATGATTTTTTTTTAAATGAACTTAACTTTAGAATGCACATGTCCAACTGTTCAGTGTTTCAGTACTTTTTGCACAACTTGATGATCTCTAACAAGACGCTTAATGGCAAAATTCCCAAAAGGTGTTTTATCTCTGAATCGCTCAATAAATTTAGGGGATTAATTTGATTTGGGATTTAAATAGTCCTCCATCATGTTGTTCACATTTTGACATCATGAGACCAAGACCATACCTTACAATTCATCAACAGTACTTCCCCATTGCGAGGCTTCAAGCTGGATGCATTCAGATGGAAGTGGCCACTGAGCTTAGAGTGTCATCAGCAGGTTGCAACAGAGAGACTGAAGGAGTCACAGAAAGGCAAAGTGGTGGGTGTCCTTTGTCTACATCACAAATTGATGACCGCTTCATTGTAAACACTGCCCTGCAGAACCGGATGAGGCATGCTGCACAACTCCAGGCACATTTAAGAGGGGTGAAGGGAGAGGCATCCACGTGTCACATCAGACCCTTCGTAACAGTTTACATCTGCGTGCTTGACGACCTGACCACACCACCCGGCACAAGCATCATTGTTTTGCATGGGCCATGGAGCACATACGCTGTAAAAGGGACCAGTGGTCCTCAGTGCTATTCAGTAATAAAAGTCGAACAGAAATGATGGCTGCCAAAGATGCTGAAGACGTCAAGAAGAGCACTATGCATCAGCCAGATCAGGTACTAGTAAGTTACCCTTGCCAGCACACTGATGTAAATGGTTCGGAATGGTCTGACATGGCACTTGGGTGCGTCTCATCCTCATCAAACATGCCTGGCGTTGTGTGGCATTCACCATCCAGTTCCTCAGGGCATTGTTTACAATGAAGCGGTTATCAGTGTGTGATGTAGTCAAAGGACGTCCACTTTTTTACACTTCTGTGACTCCTCCAGTTTCTCTGTATCTCTGTTGAAACCTGCTGAAAACACTCTGACATTGCGAGGTACTGTTGATCAATTGTAAGGTGTTGTCTTGGTCTCATGATGTCAAAATGTGAATGGCATGATGAGTGGGACTGTTTAAATCCCAATTAAAATTGATGCCCTATTTTTAATGGGCGATCCAACACCGGTTGTGAATTTTGCCATTAAGGTTCTTGTTAGAGATCAGCAAGTTGTACAAAAAGGACATGTATATTCTAAAGTTAAGAAATGGTCTCATTTAGGTCTTTAAAAAAATTCTCAATAAATTTTAAAATTTCATCCTGAAATTACATCCAAAAGCCAAATATCCCTAACTTTTTGTAAGTAGTATATATATACACCACTGTTTTCAGGAATACCTTACAATAAAAACCATATAACAACTAGAATTACCAAATAAAAAGTTTGGGAAATTGTACTTTACAGGTACAAAGAGTTTTATTCACAAAAAGAGGAAGAAATTCTTTGCTGGCTTACCTTCAGGGAGGTTGTTAATGGAATGAACTATGGCTTCTGGAATACCCATTTCTTGTATTCCTATGTCTGAGGGATGGAACAGTATTTCAGGGACTGCAAACCGTTCATTAGTTAAACGTAGAATCTGCTCTCCAGCTGTGGTCTTTCCACTAAACACCATCTCTTCTCTTGGCTGTTGTAAATCACAAATACAATAGCCAAATTAATGCAGGACAAAATAAAAGTCAGATAAAATTACTCATATATTCCGGGTCTTGTACATCCAAGACCTAAAAACAAAAATCTATTTATTCTGTTTTAGATTTAAAGAGTTTTTTTTTTTTTTTTTAAGATAAAGAGAACTGTTCCTTTATTTCCCATATTACATATATGATGTGCATTGCAGATTCTATTTTGTAAAGGTATTTTTTGTCTCTTTAAATAAAAATTATCTGGTTAAAAAAAAAGATAAAAAGAATTGGCTTTGACTCATTGGAGTTATAGCCTTCCTCTGGATCAACAAGCAGACTATTTGGCTAAAAAATAGAGGAGCCTTTTAAGTCTAACAAACTTGGTTACTATGTAATTATATTGGTTTATCACAAGTTTTTGAAGCGGCTCTCTGCTTTGGACAATCCTTTCTAATTCCAAGGTACCCTTGACAATGGCTGTAAGTGTTCGAAATCAAACATACCTTAACAAACCCCTTCTTAATGGTGCTAAAGTCTGGCAGAACATAATCGACCATTAAAGAGTTGTCTTCACCTTTTAATCTAAAGAAAATACTTGTTAGCATTGTACTACAGATTTTTACTATAAATGTACTGTAATCTTTGTCTAAGGATACATACTTGGCAACTTCCATATCTTTATAAAAGTCTGCAGCAACATAGCACACATCTTCTTTTACTTGATTCATTACATGAGTCTCATCCATAACATGCAGTTGTCTAAGGAAAATAAATAAATGAGTGCATATTATTCAAAAAAGTGAAATAAACATTCAAAAAACTGAACTGGGACTAATTGCTCTATATAATAAAAAATATATACATGTTTGTGCTTAAAACCCAATTTTTTTTTGGAGTTACATAGTCCGAAGGTAGGCAAACACATGTTATAATACATCGTATTTTCACCTAATTGTAATTTAAGATGATGCTCATATTCAGAATTTTCATACATTTAGCAGTGGTGATGCAAGGTACTCACCTCAATATCTGGCGATCCAGGACAAACGGGTCTTCATTTTCAAGTAGCCAGCTATAACATGTTGTATCAGCACATGACCACCAAGTCACTAGCCTAAACGGTCATGTGCCACACTTAGGCACAGTTCACACGGCTGATTGCCGACGTAATTGCGGGGACGGATTTCGCCCCGCTATTACGCCGGCTGCCGTGCAGTGGGGGCGGGGGGCCAGCAGCTCGCCGGCCCCATAGACATGCATTATTCACGGTGTGTACACTCCGTAAATAATGTGCATGTCACTGTCTTCCCGCCCGGCGGACTCGCCGAGCGGGAAGAGGAGACGGAATCCATAGTTCTCTATGAGAACTGTGGATTATCGTAATGGCTGGGACGGATTTCAGCCGTACTGCAGCGCAAATACGGCGCGCAGTACGGCTGAAATCAGCGCCCAAATCAGCCGTATGAACGAGCCCTTACAGGCAACATGGTCAATGATGCCGCATGACACACAGGCTATGTTCACACGGCGTAATTGCGGCGCGTACAATACAGCCACAAGTACACCGGGTGATTTGGGAATCGCGCTGATCAGCGCGTACTCCCACGGCACGGGGTGGCTGGCAGCCCGCTGGCCCCATTGGCATGCATTACTCACGGCACGTAATTGACATGTCACTTATCTCCCTGCGCTTACAATACGATCGTATTGTACGAGCGGGGAGAGGAGGCATAATCCATAGTTCTCTATGAGAACTGTGGATTACCGTAATTTCGGCGCGAAATGCGCAGCGATATTTGCCCATGTGAACATACCCATAAGGTTGCTGACTGGTTGTAGTGGTCCTATCAAACTGTAAACAAAGATCAGGGGGAACTGCTGAAGCATTTGCTCTGGATCAGAGGAGGACTGAAGAGGTGAGCAGTGCTTGTTCAATTATTTTATAACACTTTCAGTTTTCTGGGGGCGTTTTTTAACCTGGAAATTGTACAACACTGCTTTAGAAAACATGGTCCTGAGGTCAAGTTGTAAAACTCAAGGCTTAACAAGCAAAACAAAGTGAACAAAATCTGGCACCACAGTGTACTCTTGGGAGCTTACCTGTATGATGTGATCTCTTTAAGATGATTTGTTAACAACTTTCCCCCAACGTTAATTCTGAAAAAAAGAATGAAACAAAACGGTCAAAAAAATATATGTAGTTACTTGGCACCTATGGTCCCAACAGAAAAGATAAGGGGTAAGCTTCCAAACTCAGATCTACATGAATTGGAACGTTTCCTCAACAACTTTCCTACCTTATTATTCCTTCTTGCTTTTTCTTACTTCGACAATAGGGCACGATGTGGGTGAAAGAATAGCCCGTGTCTACTATTATGCAGCACAACTCTGAAGGGTTGTCATGAAAGTATCTGTGTGCACTCAGAGCCCCAGCTTCAAAAACAGAAAAAAAAAAAACATTAATTCAACTTATATAGTAACATCTGTATGAAATGTACCCTAAAGCAAAAACAGCAACACTTGTAAATGATCCAGTGATGTTTTGAGGGTGCAATCTCTTTATTGAATAGAAATTTCAGGAGTCAAACATGTTCACAGACACCCGCTGCGCGTTTCAGACCACATGAATCCTTCTTCAAACAAGTGGTTCTGTGAAACTCAGCCTCATTAAAAAATGTTTAATGGGTGTACCCATCTGTATCATGTGCTTAACCATTCAGTGATTTAACCCCTTACTGCCGGAGCCAGTTTTGGTCTCTCTGACAGAGCCCCATTTTTTTTTTAAATCTGGCATCTGTCACTTTATGTCAGAATAACTTTTTGACACTTTAACCTATCCATGTGATTCAGAGATTGTTTTCTCGTGACACATTGTGCTTTAAGATAGAAAGAAATTTTGGTCCAAAAAATGCTTGTTTATTTGTGAAAAATATTAAAGTATCGTGAAAAATTTAAAACATTTGCCAATTTCAAACTTCAAAAATTTCTGCATGTAAGACAGATAGTAATTCCACTCAAAATAGTTTATAGCATCTACCATGTCTGCTGTAATTTGGCATCATTTTTTTAAATGTCTTTTTTTTTTTATTTTTTTTTTTACGACATTAGGGGGCTTAGAAATTTAGTAGTAATTTTCAAATTTTCAAGAAATTTGCAATATACATTTTTAGGGACCAGTCCATTTTCTAACTACTTTGTTTTGACCTGAGTTAGATACCCCCCATAAATGACCCATCTAAGAAACAAACACCCCTTAAAGTATTAAAAACCCCGCATTTGGGAATTTTTTTAACCATTAGTTTGTTTCACGGGAATTAAGCAAAGGGGAATTTTGGAATTTAAAAATGTAATTTTTTTTGCAGATTTTCTTTTTTTACCCTTTTATTAAACAAGAACTGGGGTAGATGTGTTCAGGAAATCAACTTAATTTTGATTCCCCCAATTCTGCCATTTTCAAGATACCCCATATTGCCCTAGTGCTTTTTTGGCTCAACCACAAGCCCCAAAAACGGAAGCACCTACTGGACTTTGGGGGTCTCATTTTCATTACAATTTTTATTAGGGGCCATTTCATTTGCAAACCCTAAGGTGCTAAAACTTAATAAACTCCCCCAAAAAAGACCCCAATTGGAAACAATTGGGGTTTGAAAAAAAAAAAAAAAAAATTTTTTCCAAAAATTGCAATTTTAGCTGAAAATGTTTAAATTTTTACAAACCATCCTGGAAAAAAGACCCAAAATTTTGTTACGCAATTTCTTCCAAGTCGGGAATACCCCACATTGGGGGTAAACGCTATTTTGCCATGGGAGGTTGTACATGGGAGCGAGCACTTTTTGGCTTTTTGGAATGCAGATTTTGTGGGGCCAGCGCTTTTTCAAAGCCCCCAAAGTACCAGAACAGGAACCTTCCAAAGTCCCCCCCCATTTGGGTTCAGCCTCCCCCAAGGATCTCATCTAGGGGGGGTTTTTTGTGCATTTTGGCGCACAGGTTTCCATAGTTTTTTTTTTTTTGCATTGGGCTATAAATTGGGGGAAAAACGCCGTTCCGCCATTGTTTTTGGGCTTTAATTTTACAGTGTTCGCCGTGCAGTATAAAAGACAGGGGGTCTTTAAATGGGGGCGGGACAATTTAATGATATAAATTTTATATAGTTTTTTTATGTTTTAACTTTTTTTAAAAATAAAAAGGGCATAAAAAATTCTTTTTACTTGTCCCGTTCTGATAGCCAAAAATTTTTTCGATTTCTGTATAACGGAGGAAAAATGGCTTTTTTTTGTGGGGGGATTGAATTTTTAAAATACCATTATGGGGGCATACCCTTGATCACTTTTTTATTTAAGGTTTTTTTTTTAGGCATTTTTTAACAAAATACAGCATTTCCTGGTAGTTTTTTTTTTATTTTTTTTTTTTTAAACAGGGGGGCCCACCGTCAAAAATAGCAACAGCTATTTTACCACAGGGTGAAGGGGTTTTACAACGATCCCCAATTTTTGTATATTTTTTTATGTTTTACTGTTTTTTTACACAATAAAAACATTTTTAATTTAAAAAAAGGAAAAAAAACCAGGGTTTTTCCCTCCCATAGTCGTGAGCCATAATTTTTTTTTTTTCTTGTACAAAAAGTTTTAAATAGGGGGTTTGGTTTTTTGCGGGATAAATTAAAATTTTTTTATTGGAATCTTTTTTTGGGGGGACAAGACTTTTTAAATAATTTTAAACCTTTTTTTTGGGAAAGGGCAGAGTGACGAAAATACTGCAATCCAAGTATTTTTTTTTATTTTTAAACAGCGCTCACCTTTCAGTACCCCAATACCAGTTAGCGTTACAAATCTGGGTCGATACTTTAAAACGGCGTTTACCCAATTTAAAATAGTTTTTTTTTATTTTGAAGCACAAAAAATTTAAAAAAAGTTTTTTAAAAGTTTTTAAAAAATTTTTAAATTGCATCCTGTCTTCTAAAGAGCCATAATTTTTTTTTATTTTTTCCGTATACAGAACGTGTAAGGACTTTTTTTTTGCGTAATAATTGACTTTTTTAAATTGGCAATTTTGGGGGCATTTATATGAGTTTTTGACCCGTTTTTTTAAAATTTTCTTTTTTATGTGCTGCAGGAGGGAAACCAAAAACCCCGCAATTCCTGTACTTTTTTTTTTTTGTTTTTTTAACGCAAAAACCTACGGTTAATTAACATGACAGTTTTAAATAGGGGGGGGTCGATCCCAAAATTTATGCATACTTTTTTTTTTTATTTTTTTGGGGCATTGGGCGTTTGAAAAAAGGGGAAAAGGGCGGTGAAACGTTTTTTAAATTTTATTTTTTTTTTGGTTCTTTTTTTTTTTTATTTTTGTTTTTTTTTTTTTTCCAAATTTTTTTTTTTATTTTCCCCCCCAGGGGGGAATTGTAACACAAAATCCCTACGGGGGAAAAGCAATCGTTAGATTGCGTTTAATAGGAGACCTTGCACACGTTTTAACTGCTGTTACAGGCCCGCCAGGTAAACACTGACACCATGCCCCCCAATGCTTTTTTGGGCATGGTGACCGGAAATTTAGACTCCCCGGGGGATGCTTTCACCCAAGCATCCGGGGAGTCCGGTAAGAGAACCAGCGAGCGGCATCTGCCTGCGGCTTAAAATTACCCAAACCATGACGGGTTTTGGGGTAATGAAGCGTTTTTCACCCCGCTGCCGGAGCTCACTCCGGCCGGGGGTGAGGGGGCAGGGAACCAGCGGTAATTTACCGCTGGCCCCCCATGTGGGCGTTTGGGGCGCGGGGCTCGCTGGGCAAGCTCGCTCTTTTCCGCCAAGACGAAACCCATACTCCTTTGGGGAACCCATTTTCCCCGGGGGGGCGTATGCATAGTTCCCAATGCCCCGGAAGGGGAAAACTTTTTTGTATCCCCCTTTTTCCCCGTTTTGTTTTTTAATTTGAGGCCGGGTTTCACAAGCCAATCGCTTTTTGAAAAAGGGAAACCCACATTTTTTTAAAAAAGCAAAGGGGGGTGCTGTGAAAAATGTTTACTCCTAAAATTTTTCAAAAACAATAAAGAGGCCCTCAAAACCTCACTGGATCATTTCCCAAGTATTCCCTTTTAAAACAAATCGTCCACAGGGGAAGGGGATTACAGGGGGTGGGTTTGACCAATCTGGGGACATGGGGCTAATATATGCATCTCTATATGGGTAAGCCACGTTATACTTTTTTTGTATCAACAAAAAAAAATAATTTAAATAACAAAAATACTTACATTCCCCCCTTAAGCTCCGGGAACTGGTATTCTTCAAACAGTATCTCATTCATAGACTCTTGAATTGAGCTAAAAATTTAAAATAGGGCCTGGTTTTATTACTTTTTTTTCCCAAAAAAGTCCCCCAAACAAAAAAGAAAAAAAAAATTCCCAGTTTAAAAAACCATTTTTTTTTTTTTTTTCCCCCCCCCCCCAATTTAAGGGAAATTTGTTCACCCAAAAAAATTTGAAACCCCTATGCAGACATACAGTGCACCCCATTTATCCGCCTGCACTTAAATCTTCACTACTTCATTCTCCTTGGTGCAAATCCCCGGGGTTTTTTATATTTCCCCTTACAAGGAAAAAAAAAAAAACACAAAAAAAAAAATTTAAAAAAAAAAAAAAAAAAAAAAAAACAAAAAATAAAAAAAAAGACTATGACTGCCTAATACCCCCCCTCACATCATTTTTCATCCCCGCCCCCCAATCTGTTTAGAAACCTGAAGGGCTTTATTAAAATTTACCCGGGAAACCTAAAAATGATTGGGGCAAACATTGGGTTTTTTTGGGCCTTTCACTGCTCTACTTTCCCCAAAAGGGTTTTAAAACTTTATGTCCGGGAGACAAAAAATGTCCCTTTCTGGGCGCATTTTCTTTTGTTGGCCTACAGGCAGGACATATGGGCCCAAATAAAGGGTGACTCTAATTTTTTAACTTCTTTTTTTTCTTTCTGCTAAAATAAAAGAGTACAGAGACACACTCCAATTAACACTTTTCTTTATATAAAAAAAAGTCCCCAAAATAATATATAAAACTTTAAGGGACCCTTGAAGAGCTTAAAGGGGAATCGTCATCAAAAAATGGGCATTGTTTTTAAAACCCCATTTTTTTTGTTTTAAAAACATTTTTTAGGAAATTTTTGGGGTTAAAATTTTTTTTAATTTTCCCCAAACACTTTTTAGGGATTTTTTTTAATAATTTTTTAAATCCCGCATTTTTACTTTGGCCACTTTAACCTAAAAATCGCTTACACTTCCCGTTCTTTTAGGGGAGCTTTCGCAGTGTGCTCTTTATCAGAAAAACAGGTTTAAGCGGAAAAAGGGGACAACATTGGTAAAAGATAACACAGGAAACCACCAGTCACAAGGGGGAAAAAATGCCCCAGCTCCCCCCTCCTCCTTCCTTCACAGTGACAACCCCTAAAAAAGTCTATGGGCAAAACGGCTTAAAAAAACCAATTTTTCTTTAAGCGCAGGGAAAGCCCCTCTCCCCGACTGCTGTTTTAAAACATGCAAGCAAAATGTCTTCCCCCCCCTCATATACAGCAGGGAGAATAGGCCCAATCTACAATCAGGGAAAAAAAAACGACAGAAGAAAAGAATTTTGGATCAGGGGCTTGATTTAATAATAAAAAAAAAAAAAAATTGGCACAGAAACCCCTTTTAAAACAGCCGGGCCACAACCTTTTTTTTCCACCAGGGCCCGGTTTGATCACACCAAATTTTCCACGGCCCCCGTGGGGGGGGGTTATTAGAGGGGGGGTTAGTTTGGGGGGGTTGGGAGTTTAGAGCACACCCCACACACAAAAAAAAAACAACAAATGTATGCTGGTCATTTAGGGGTGTAGAAAGGGGGGAAACCCGTATTCTATAACTGCAGAAATGATTATCAAAACTCTTTTGGGTCAGTATTTTAACATTTTAAAAATATACATATGTAATCCGCTCTGTTTTTTATATTATATAAAAATTATATAATATTATATATATTTATATTAAAATATATTATATATAAATAAATAATATAAAAAAAATTATATTATATATATATAAATGGCCCCCTTATTTATTAGGGATACGATAAAATTCCCCCCCTTTTGGGGATATAGATTTAAAAATTGTCCCCCCTGGGGAAAAAATGATAGATCTTAAAAATCTCCTTTTAAAAATGATAGATCTATATATGCTCCTTGAAAAAATGATAGATCCAAAAAAGCTCCTTGTAATAATGAATAATCTATATAAGGGTCCTTTTAAATAATGGGTAGATCTAATATGCTCCTTGTAAAATGAAAAGTCTAAATATGGCTCCTTGTAATAATGATAGAACTATAAAAGCCCTTGTAAAATGATAGAACTATATATGGGTCCTTGTAATAATTTAAAAAGATCTATATATTTCTCCCAGTAATTTAAAATAGAACTATATATGCTCCCCGAAAAAAAAAGATCTAAAATATGTCCCTGTAATTTAAAAATAATCTATAAATCTCCTTTTTAATAATGATAGTCAAAATGCTCCTCCCTAATAAAAAATTTAAACAATAATCTCCCTGTAATAATAAAGATCTAATATGCTGCCTTTAAAGAAAAGATCTAAATATTCTTTCCCCGTAATAATGATAGATCTATATAGGCCCCCCCTGTAATAATTATAGATCAAAATATCTCCCCCGTAATAATTATAATCTAAATATGCTCCCCGTAAAAAATGATAGATCTATATATGCTTTCCTGTAATAATGAAAAGATCTAAATATGCTCCCTGTAATAATGATAAACAATAAAAAACTCCCTGTAAAAAAGATTTGATCCATATAATGCTCCCTTTAAAAATATAGATCATATATGCAACCCTTTTAATAAAGATAAATCTATATATCCCCGTATAAAGATAGATAAAACCCTTTTGTAGTAATTAAAAAATTTTTAGCCCCCCTGTAGGGGTAAATAAAATTTTAACTCCCGTAAATAAATTTAAAAAATTATAAGCCCCCCCATAGTGGGAATAAAAAATTTTAGCCCCCCGTAGTGGGGTAATTTAAAAAATTTTTAGGCCCCCGGGTGCTAAAAAAATTTTAGCCACCTTTATTTCTAAAAAAATAATTAAATTTCCCCCCCCTGTATGATAATAATTAAAGCCCCCCCGGGAATGCTATTATTTCCCCCCCTTAATGCAAAAAATAAATTTTTGCCCTCCCGTATGCTAATAAATAAATTTTAGCCCCCCCGTAGTCTGATTTAAAAAAATTTAAAACCCCCCCTTTTTTGCTAATAAATAATTATACCCCCCCTTCTTTGCAAAAAATAATTTTTACCCCCCTTTAGGTTTCTTTTAAAAAAAAAGTATAAACCCCCTTAGTTGAAATTTTAAAAAATATTTGTCCCCGTAGTGCTAATAAATTTTAAATTTTAAAAGGGCCCCCCTTTTGTGATGATAAATAATTATAGGCCCCCCTTTAGTGGAGATTTAAAAAATTATAGCCCCTGTAGTGATATAAAATTTTAAAACCCCCCGTATTTTTTTTATAAATTTTTTTTTTTTTAAAAACCCCGAAATGATGATAAAAATTATAGGCCCCCCCTGTAGTTATAATAAATAATTATAGGGCCCCCTCCTATGATAATAAATAATTATAAAGGGCCCCCCTTTGTTTTAAAAAAATTTTAGCCCCCTCCAGTTTAAAAATAAATTATAACCCCCCTGTACCAAAAATAAATAATTATGGGGCCCCTGTAGTTATAATAAATAATTTTTAAACCCCCCCGTAAATGGGTAATAAATAATTTAAAGGGGCCCCCTGTAGTTATAATAATTAAATTTTAGGCCCCCCCGTTAAATGAAAAATAATTAAAAGGCCCCCCCCGAAACCCAAAAAAAAATAATTTTTTAGGGGCCCCCGTAGTTAAAAAAATTATAGACCCCCCCCACCCCCCGTAGGGCTAATAAATAAATTTTAGACCTCCCTGTAGTTAAAAATAAAATATTGCCCCCCCATAGGAAAAATAAAAAAAACCCCCATAGTGAATATAAATTTTAGCCCCCCTATGAATTAAAAGCCCCCCTTAAATGAAATTTTAAAACCCCCCCCCCAAAAAAATATAATTTTACCCCCCCCCGTAGGGAATATAATTAAGCCCCCCTTTGTGAATTATAGCCCCCCTGAAATGAAATTTTAGCCCCCCCCCCCCTATGTAGCCCGGCTAAAAAAGGGAAAAAAAAAAAAAAAAAAAAAAAAATTGCTTACTCACCAATCCCGGCCCGGGTTCCCCCCAAAAAAAACCCGGCGACGGGGAGACCCGGCCCGGGGCCCGGGGTTTTGACGAAAACCTCTGCATCATTTCCCCCTGTCCCCCTGAATTTGCTGTAGAACGGAGCCATTTAGGGGCCGCATCAAAATTAAAGGGAAAGCAGGGGGCGGTAATGGCCGCCCCTGTTTCTCTATAGGATGCAGCCGCACGCTCTGTGCAAAACTTTCAGGTTTTTAACGGCCGCGCAGGAGCAGATGGCCCAAAAGGGGCCCCCCCATAAACAATTGGGGGGCCCCGGGATAGGTTATTGGGGGGGGGCCAAACAGGGGGGGGAGGGGGGGGGGGGTGGGGGGGGACCACAGGGGGAAATTTTCCTTAAAGGCCCGTTGCCGGCCGCGGGGCCCCGGGGTTTTGGGGGGCCCCGCTTTAAAAAATCATGGGTTTTACTTGCTTTACTTTTCACTCCCCCGCCACTTTTTTAGGTCACCATGCCCAGTAACCCCCTTTAACCCCCCTTTTGCCCCCCCCAAAATGCCCCAATTCTTCGTGGCATAGATTCCCACGGGGTTTGCAACGAGGCAAATTTGGGACCAAGGGGCCCAAAAGGTCCAAAAAAATATTCCCCACACCATGACACCACCACCACCAGCCCCGAACTGTTTTTTACAAGGAGGATGGATCCAAGGGTTTCCCGTTTGATAAGCCAAATTCGACCCTACCATCCGAACGCAGCAGAAATGAGACTTTATCAGACCAGGCAAGTTTTTTTTCCCAAACTTCTAACTGTCCAAATTTCGATGGGGCTTGGGCAAATTGGAGCCCCGTTTCCCCTTTTTTCTTAGCTTTAAAGGAGTGGCAACCCCGGGGTGGGGCTTCTGCTCTTTTAAACCCATCGCCCCAAAGTTCGCCGTACTGTGCGTTCAGAGATGCTCTTCTGCCTACCTTGGTTGTAAGGGGTGGCTATTTGAGTGTCACTGTTCCCTTTTTCTATCAGCTCGAACCAGTCTGCCCATTCTCCTTTGACCTCTGCTAAAACAAGGCATTTCCGCCCACAGGACTGCCGCTCACTGGATGTTTTTTTCTTTTTCGGGACCATTCTCTGTAAACCCTAGAGATGGTTGTGCGTGAAAATCCCAGGAGATCAGCATTTTTCTGAAATACTCAGACCAGCCCTTCTGGCACCAACAACCATGCCACTTCAAAGGCACTCAAATCACCTTTCTTCCCATACTGATGCTGGGTTTTGAACTGCAGGAGATTGTCTTGACCATGTCTACATGCCTAAATGCACTGAGTTGCCGCCATGTGATTGGCTGATTAGAAATTAAGTGTTAACGAGCAGTTGGACAGGTGTACCTAATAAAGTGGCCGGTGAGTGTATATGGCAGTGTATAAGGCTATTAGCTCCTGCCTCTGATGTTCTAAGCTAGCATACCTGGGCCCATTGTTAGCAGCCAAGATAACCCATCTGCAAATAGTCACTGGTTGTAAGAATCAGAGCTCCCTCCATCCAAGCAATTAATGGGTTAAACAGCCGGAATCAGAGGCATCAATGATGCAAACAATGGTGACGGTACAGCTCCTGCGCTCACAAAATCACCATTATGTACTACAACAGTATGAAGAATTTACAGGGTCCCATTCATGCCAAAATAGTTTGTGATGGCAGGGATAATATATGAAAAAAAATCCCCAGATATCACGTGTAAACCTCTTCAGGTCTGTTATATAAAATAAGTATGACAAGCTTTATACTGCCAAACATGGCACTTACAACATTCGGGGTCCCATTAAGCTTATACATACCAATGCTGTACAATTCAAATAAATGCTCTCCAGCACAATTATCACATAACTACATTTAAAAAAAATTCTTTAACCCGTAAAATACACAGCAGAGGTGTGCTGGAGACATATTGAGAGCGAAGCCTGCTCCATATTTGGCAGGTGCCAGCTGTGAATTACAGATGACACCTGTCGGCAGCAGCCTAAGGGCTTGTCCCCACAGCAGGTTTTTCAGCCGGTTTCACAGCCGGTTTTCGGATTTGAAAGCCATCTGTAAACAGTCTGTCAAACTTTATCACGGCCCTCTATGGAAAATCCGTGCAGCGGTCCCCAATGCTTGGATTTTCTGACAGACTTTTTTTACACCGCCGGCGGTCCGTAAAACATTGAACATGTTCATTCTTCCGCCCCCGGTTTTCGGGTGGAACATGAACATTTGGGTGCGAAGGGGGAGGGCACCATTACAAATGTGAGTGGAGAAGGGAACAGGAGAGGTCCAAAGAGCTAAAGTGACATAATTAGGGCTGAGCACTCCTAGCAGATACAGCAAGGTGTTATCGCTAGCACCCTGGAAAGGCCTGCTATGTCAGTGCACACCCAATCATTTTCTTCCTATCAGGATAAACGTCGTAATGCTAGCATGGTCGTATTTATACCATGTACAGGCGTAGGAACATTTTCTAATTTCCCCAACTTTTTTTTTTAGTCTATAGGAAAGTAAAGAGCACTGCATTCCTATGCAGTAGGACACCACAAAAAAATTAAATAGCGCAGTATATTGCTATACAGTAGCATTCTTCAGAGCCTTTTATAAGAGAGAATATGCTCCTACTGTATATATCTAACAGAGGATTCCAATGAGATGTGAATAGAGCATAAGCTAGATCTCATCACATATAGGAAATACTATGGATCTTGGCTCTTAACCCTGAGGGGAACCTGTCAGATAGTTTATGCTGCCCTATCTGAGAGCAGGATATCATAAGAGGAGAGAAGCAGAGCTCTGTGATCTATAGGTTTACATAATTCGGAGCAGGATTTCTGAGTAAAAAGTGTTAAAAAAAAAAATCAAACTGAGTGAAAGTACTTCTGACCCTGTCCACATACAGTGATTGACAGGTTGCTCTTTATAAACACTAATACAGGGAAGGCCATCAATAACTATGTGGGCAGAGTAAGCAGGACTCTTACTGTCTCTTAAGGAGTCTGGTCAGGATTTTGGGAAGTCTGCTTTTTATTCAGAAATCCTACTATGAATCATATAAACTTGTATATCAAAGAGCTCAGCTTCTCTTCCTTTATAACATGCTCTCAAATAAGGCAACGTAAACTACCTGACAGGTTCACTTTAAAGTTATTGCAATTATGGCATGTTCTAGAAGCTTATGAGTACTGGTGTCCTGTTTAAGCAGTGCCCCAGTCTCTTCTTATACAGCTTGTATATATATTCCTCAACTAACCCCATACTCTGTTTAATATTGTTTTCAACCATGTTCTTAATCAGAAAAGTCTTATGAAAAGTAAATAAATGAATTACGCTCATACATAATCAATGTACTCAATATAGGGTTCAGCTGAGAAAACCACATTATCCAATGTATTTGCCCCCAGTAGATGTTATTAACAGTTGCTTTGTGGTTACAGTCTGGCTCTGAGCCCAATATATTAAATTCAGTAGCTGCAAAACAGAACTTGGCTTTTTTTTATCTTGTAACATATTACATTTAGAAAACAAGCCTCTAATTTTGAGAAGTTACTTGTGAAATGTGACATCCTAAACACCTTTATCATCCATCCGATGTTGGTTACAAAATAGAAAACTAAATCTGCCATTGAATACCATATTAACAAAAAATGCAATATGGAAACAACTACGAAGGGTTTTCTTCAAGCATAACTCCTACTACTACTCATGTGGCAACAGTATTGCTGGGTTGTCCGTGCATTACCTGAAACATCTCCTTGCCAAAAAGGTAATCCCATACTTGTCTTTGGACATCCCAGTTCACCAAGTAGCCCTATTTAATGAAGAACAGATTGAATTAATTGACATATCTACAATTAGCATTTTAGTAAAAGTGTTTGTCCACCTCATTTCAATAGCTTCCAGGCCACCCATAAATTAAAAGAAAACTTATACTCCCCTTTGTCCAGTCCCCGGTTTTAGCGCTGTGTCTCTCCAGACTTCTGTTAAAGGGATCGTCTCACTACATTGATTCATCCTACGTCAGTCCTGTTTTCTTGGTTTCATTTCTTAATTCAAGGGCGTGTTTACCAGCTTTACTGGCTACAGTGACGCGCCGCTGAGGACACCAGGTCTGTAGCTATAGCAACCAGTACTGGCAGCCTATCAGGAGAGATAGAACAGGTCTGTAGCTATAGCGACCTGAGGAGCTGATGCAGCCCATACAAGAGGGGATATCTAGGAATAGGTCGGACACTGTTAATGAACATATATTGCAAAGTGACTTGTTTTTGCAAGATCTTTAACATAAAAAGCAATCCCTGTAGTGAGACAACCCCTTTAACATGCTGTCACTTCTGAACCAGGCTGTCACCACTGCGGCCACCGACAGGCTGCAGAAGTCACTGCCTCTACTTACATTACTGGATGGAGCTGTCCACTTGTGAACAGTGATGTTAGTGGCATGTGACGACTGCAGACAATCAGTGACCGGAGCAGTGATGTCCCCAATAGGAAGGGATGGTAAGCCAACAGATGACTGAAACGGAGCACCAGGGGAAGGCAAGAAGGGGTTTTTTGTTTGTTTTTTTGGAGGAGGGGGGGGACCCAGGACCTATTAAAATGCTTTTTTATGAGGTGGATAACCTCTTTAATTTATAGTAGAATTAAAATAGTGAACGTGCATGATGAGGAAATCCTGTGAACTCTTTTGGTAAATCCTTTAAATTTTTTCGATGAATTCCTTTACCATTTCAACCCTAATGAAGAGACATTACAGATCTCTAACCTTGTACATGTAATTACATTTCTATTTAAATGATAGTAAATCTATCATAATGACTGAAAATGGAACCTATAAAGGTATGGCCTAAAATTAAAGGAGGAGAGTGAAAGGAGATAGAACCTATTCATTTGTTGGGGGGTTGATTATTGTTTTGATTACTTTCATCAAATTATGATATTGCACTGAACAATTTCCTAAATTGAATGATAATATATTGGTTTGTTCTAGGTTATATTTACTACAGGAGTCTATGGAAAGCGACGGACGTCTTTTGGCGCATTTTTTGGCGCGTTTTTGTGGCTTTTTTTGCCACGATTTTTCAATGAAAACCCTCCAAGGAGACCCAAGTTACACCTATAATGAGTGGTAACAAAGGTTAATCCTGATCGAATTTACATACAAGTGTCTGATGTGTCCTTTATTGTACCTTTTGTAATAAAATGATCCTGCTTTGGTCGCTAACAATTTTTGCGCAATTCATATTTTTTTCGCTAAAAATACGTTTTTTTGTTTTGTTTTTGTTTTGTTTTTTTTTTACAGATTTTGGCATCAGAATCAGTCTTTTTTTTTTACAGATTTTGATGCTAAAATAATTTTTAAACATATTTTGGTGCTAATAAAGTTATCTCGCTACTGACGCTGAAAATACAGTTTTTACGGATTTTGGCGCAATAATCCGTTTTTTTACGTTTTTTGGAACTAAAATACATTTTTTTTACAGATTTTAGCGCTAATAACGTTATCTCGCCTCTGATGCCAAAAATACGTTTTTTTACGGGTTTTGGCGCAAGAATCCGTTTTTTTTATGTGTTTTGGCACTAAAATATATTTTTTTTATAGATTTTGGCGCTAATAACGTTATCTCGCCTCTGACGCGAAAAATACATTTTTTACGGATTTTGGCGCAATATTCCTTTTCTTTACATTTTTTGTCACAAAAATAATTTTTTTTTTTACAGATTTTGGCGCTAATAACGTTATCTCACTTCTGATGCCAAAAATACGGTTTTTTACATATTTTGGCGCAATAATCCGTTTTTGGCACTAAAATAATTTTTTTTTTTTACAGATTTTGGCGCCAAGTGATCTCGCTTCTGACACTAAAAAAAATTTTTTTTAATGGAATTTGGCGCAATAATGCGTTTTTGGGGATTTTGCCGCTAAAATCCTTTTCTTTACAGATTTTGATGCTAATACAGTTATCTTGCAGTATGCAAAGATAATGTGGTATTTTGTGGATTTTGGTGCAAGAATCTGGTGCAAAATTTAATAAAGTAGTAGCACACAAAGGACAATGTGCTCACAATGGCTACAGTGATCTAAAGGAAGTGACTACTTAACATGCTAACTCCACCTGAAGGGTGTAGTTTACATCCAATGGCTTAATTTTTGCATCCATTAAAAAGCAGAGCAAAGACGCTTAAAAAAACGCTTAAAAAAAACTCTCCAAAAAACGAAAAACGCGCTAAAAACCGGCCATTTTTTCAGCTGCTGTTGACAGGCAGTGGACAGAAAACTCAGTTTCATGAACGTTTTTAGTAATTCGTTTTCAGGTCGTTTTTTGTCCACTGCAGTGTAGACATAGCCTAAGATGTGTCCTGACATTTTTACATTACGTTGTATGTAAAATGTTTATCTTTGGAAAAATATGATAAAAACATAAGGAAACAAATATGTGGCCTGAAGCTAGGGCCGACATTACCATTAAGGCATACTAACCAATTGCCACGCTTTTGGGTAGTCTGACACACAATTTCAGACAATTTCACTGTGGTCATTATTAATAATTTAACTGATCTGATCACCGAGACAAAAGGGGATATCTCAGAATATATAGGACACTGTTAATGGACATATATTGCAAAGTCACTTGTTTTTGCAAGATCTTTAACATAAAAAGCAATCCTTGTAGTGAGACAACCCCTTTTAACATACCGATACATTCATTTGAAATATTTACCTTCTGAAATGGAAGAATATAAAACAGCCCAGATGGATCTTTTACTTCATCAATCTGATTTGCTGTGAAGGTCTTTAATCGAGCAGTCTTTGACCTGAATTGGCAGTTTGGAATAACACTGAAGAGGTAAAAAAATAATACTATTAACTTCACTCTACTGTTACCTAGTGTGCCTCACTATTCTTGCCCATAAATACTAAAAAAACAAAACAAAACACAATGACACTAGTAAATGTGGTACATTACATTCATATAAAATGGAGATCAGATATAGTAAGAATTACTAGTGTAAGGTCAGTGCTTTGCACACATACATACATAATACAGTATATACATACACACAATTTTGTTGTGTGTTTTTCTAATAGACTTCTATACTCAGCGTAAAAAATGAATTAAAAAATGCTCGAGTCCATAGCATTTCTTATAAATGGCACTCTATTGTATGTCATATGTCACAAAGACACCCAATGTCAAAGACCGCATGTTTTTGGTCCGGCTACTTCTTTGACCCCTCAGGGTATGTTCACACGGCGTCTCGCAGCATGTACCTGTGCGCGCCGCAAGACGCTATGTGTCTAGAAGCATAGTTCTTCTAAAGCATAGAAGGGGGGGGGGTCCTTCAGCCGGCCCCATTCACTTTCGTTATCCCTAATGTATACCCCGGAAATAAGTGACATGTCACTACTTTCCCCTGCCGTTCAATACGTGGTGGGGAAGACGGCAGGTAATCATAGCGCTCTATGAGAGCTACGAGTACCGTAATTACAGAGCGTATTTCGGGGCGTAATTGCACTGCAATGTTCCCCTAAATACGCCTTGTAATAAGCCGTCTGAACAAAGCCTTAGGGCGCGTTCACACGGCAGTGGACAAATACCGGTCGGTTTACCCGGCCAGTATTCCTCCGGTTTTGCGGCCGTCCCCACGGCCGTGCGGGGGGGGGGGCAACGGCTTTTCTCCGCGATGAGCGGAGAAGAGCCCTCCCCACTCCCATTGAGGTGTTCATATTCCGTCTGGAAACCAGACAGAAGAATGAACATGCTCAATGCTTTTTGAGCGGCCCACGGGCGGAAAACCCATGCAGTGGGGACTGCTGCACGGGTTTTCCATAGAGCACCATTGTGCTCATTTTCAGCCGGTTTTTCAAAACCGCAAACCGGCTGAAAAACCGGCCGAAAACCCTTGGACATGCCCTTAGAGGAAAATCTGTATATGTACTTCGCTGAATGCACGATACATGTACAGCATAGAAAACTTCAGAAGCTATGCCCACATCCGCAGCTGGTGTCAGCTATATATTACTGCTGCTACTGTGGTGCATTAATGGCACAGAGACTGCTGATCCTGAAAGTCTATTTCCTATCTTCTCTCCTCATTACCAATGTAAGGGAAACGCACACTTGCTGGATCATTATTTTTGATTGATGGGAGTAGTCAGATGAAGTGAGATGGACTTGTCAAGATTAATGTCTTATTGATGTGGTTTTTTAGCTCTCAGTTCATCGTAGGTTTGCATACATTGTGTGTCTAGATAATTTATACACATACACAGTTCTGTATGCAAAGTGTTAGGCAGATGTGGAACAAATTCCACAAAGTAAATATAGAAGTGATGAGTTTATTTTTACCAATTAAAAAAGTGTAAAGTGAAATTGACAAAAGAAAAATCTAAATAAATAATCTAGTGTGACCACTCTGTTCCTTCAAACCAGCATCAATTCTCTTACGTATACTTGTACACAGATTCTGAAGGAACTCTGCAGGGAGGCTGTTCCAAGCATCTTGGAAAAGTAAGCACAGACCTTCTGTGGATGTAGATTTGCTCCAATCCTTGCATCTCATCACATAATCCCAGACAGAATGGATAATGTAGAGACTAGGGATCTGTGGGGGCATCGTCACTTCAAGGACTCCAAAGGCAAAGGATGGTCAAAAAATATTGATTTATCTTTTGTTCATTTACTCTACATTACACAAAATAAACTATCGACACTTTGTTTTCAAAGCATTCTGACTTCTTCCACACCTGCCTAAGGCTCCGTCCACACTGCAAGGATCTCAAGTCAGATTCCACGCCATTGACGTCAATAGAAAATATGCGTTTTAATTCAGAAAATGCGCATTTTCACTGGTCGATTTCCAAAACCGCTGCATGGTAATAAAACTTAGAACATGTTCATTCTTTGCTTGTACTCCATGCAGAAAATGTGTAGAAATTTATGACTGATGTCAATGGGGATGGCTAAAACCTTGCGTAAAATGTGCCCCAAACATTTGTACGGTATGCAATTTTTACGGTGGATCTGCATCCAAAATCACATATAACCCTATATATCACAGAGCTCAGCTTCTCTCCCTCTACCACATAACCCTATATATCACAGAGCTCAGCTTCTCTCCCTCTATCATATAACCCATATATTACAGAGATCAGCTTCTCTCCCTCTATCATATAACCTATATATTACAGAGCTCAGCTTCTCTCCCTCTATCATATAACCCTATATATCACAGAGCTCAGCTTCTCTCCCTCTATCATATAACCCTATATATCACAGAGCTCAGCATCTCTCCCTCTATCATATAACCCTATATATCACAGAGCTCAGCTTCTCTCCCTCTATCATATAACTCTATATATTACAGAGCTCAGCTTCTCTCCCTCTATCATATAACCCTATATATCACAGAGCTCAGCTTCTCTCCCTCTATCATATAACCCATATATTACAGAGCTCAGCTTCTCTCCCTCTATCATATAACCCTATATATCACCGCGCTCAGCTTCTCTCCCTCTATCATATAACCCTGTATATCTCAGAGCTCAGCTCTTTTCCTCTATCATATAACCCTACATATCACAGAGCTCAGCTTCTCTCCCTCTATCATATAACCCTATATTACAGAGATCAGCTTCTCTCCCTCTATCATATAACCCATATATTACAGAGATCAGCTTCTCTCCCTCTATCATATAACCCATATATAACATAGATCAGCTTCTCTCCCTCTATCATATAACCCATATATCACAGAGCTCAGCTTCTCTCCCTCTTCATATAACCCTATATATCACAGACTCAGCTTTCTCCCTCTATCATATAACCCTATATATCACAGACCTCAGCTTCTCTCCCTCTATCATATAACCCTATATATACAGAGCTCAGCTTCTCTCCCTCTATCATATAACCTTATATCAGAGCTCAGCTTCTCTCCTCTATCATATAACCCTATACATCAGAGCTCAGCTTCTCTCCCTCTATCATATAACCCTGTATATCACAGAGCTCAGCTGCTCTCCCTCTATCATATCCTATATATACCAGAGCTTAGCTTCTCTCCCTTTATCATATAACCCTATATATCACAGAGCTCAGCTTCTCTCTCTCTATCACCTCCTGCTCTCAGGTAGGGTAGCATAAACCACCTGACAGATTCTCTTTAGTTATGGGAGGACCTTTAAAGTGATAAAGGGGTTGTCTGCCAATTTCCTTTCAGATATTGCACTGCGCCATCCTCATGCACATCTGGTGTCCCCGTTTTATTCTTCTGTACGGGGAAGTCACCCTGCAGCCCCTTAGTAGAAAAGTCTAGCACTTCCAGAACATGACATTTGATTTGTAACACAGTAAAATACAAATATAGTCCAAGTTCATCCCACTGAGTACATGGCGTCTCCAATATGCGCAGTTTAACGGATTACTATTCCGTTTCAGGAAGGTGCTGGACTTTTCTGTGGTCTGGATTTGCTGCTGCTGCTTCTTGCACTCTGCAGATAGAGTGGTGTTGTCAGTGAGCTGCACTTTCCTCACGTATATTAAGGTCATGAGCCGCTGTCGGACGTCAACATTAGGAAGCCAGTTGTCCTAATGGTGCAGTCAGGCAGTGGCTGGTGGACGCTGTGGCCAGTCAGCTGCACAGGTCACGTCCCTGTTTGGAAGAAGAAAGAGCAGAGAGGACGGCGCTGAGGGGAGCACAAGTATTTGTAATTTAATAAAAATGAGGTGGACGAGCCCTTCATTATCAACAGTGAAGGAGGCCATAGCTGCAGGAGCCTTAACCACTGTGTAGAACACTATAGGCAGCCTCACACAGCTGGTCCTCCAAGCAGCGGTCAGTGAGAGGCGCAGAGGATAGAGCGTACGCGCCTCTGCCGCTCTAGGTGGACTCTATGGTAAACAGCCCGCCGGCGCCCTTCTCTCCCTCCACAGCGCACCTCACTTCTCCGTTGCTGTATCCGATCTTTGCGGTGTAGGCCCCGTTATCTAACACCAAGGTGGTCATCCCGGGTCTGGAAACCCCGCATACAGTGTAGGGATCATCCGGGAATTGTGTGACGTGAGCCGTACGAGCCTTGCGCCGCTCTCCCCGCTGCATTGTGGGAACTGGGAGGACTGCGTTCACCTCCTTGCGTATAGAGAGTCTGGACAAGGCTTGTTTCGGTGTGGCTGGGTGCCGTAAAGCATCGGGCGGTGCCACAGCAGAAGGGAGTGACTTCTTGTGGAGAGAGCGGAAGCGGCTGGTGTACAGAACGCTGCTCTTGTATATAGGAGTCTCTATTCATACACATATGGAGGAGTCTCTATTCATACACATTTGGAGGAGTCTCTATTCATACACATGTGGAGGAGTCTCTATCCACACACATATGGAGGAGTCTCTATACACACACATATGGAGGAGTCTCTAGGCACACACATATGGAGGAGTCTCTATTCATACACCTGGGGAGGAGTCTCTATATACACACATTTGGAGGAGTCTCTATTCAGACACATTTGGAGGAGTCTCTATTCATACACATCTGGAGGAGTCTCTATCCACACACATATAGAGGAGTCTCTATCCACACACATATAGAGGAGTCCCTACTCACACACATATAGAGGAGTCTCTATCCACACACATATAGAAGAGTCTCTAGTCACACACATATGGAGGAGTCTCTATTCATACACATATGGAGGAGTCTATCCACACACATATGGAGGAGTCTCTATTCATACACATATGGAGGAGTCTCTATCCACACACATATGGAGGAGTCTCTATTCATACACATGTGGAGGAGTCTCTATCCACACACATATTTGGGGGAGTTCTATCATACACATATGAGAGTCCCTATCCCCACACATATGGAGGAGTCTCTACTCACACACACTTCTGTAGGAGTGTCTACTCACACACACATATGGTTGAGTCTATACTCACACATATGGAGGAGTCTATTCACACACATATGGAGGAGTCTCTACTCACACATATGGAGGAGTCTATTCACACACATATGGAGGAGTCTCTATCCACACACATTTGGAGGAGTCTCTATTAATACACATGTGGAGGAGTCTCTATCCACACACATATAGAGGAGTCCCTACTCACACACATATAGAGGAGTCTCTATTCATACACATATAGAGGAGTCTCTACTCGCACACATATGGAGGAGTCTCTATCCACACACATATGGAGGAGTCTCTACTCACACATGTGGAGGAGTCTCTATTCATTCAAATGTGGAGGAGTCTATTCACACACATATAGAGGAGTCTACTCGCACACATATGGAGGAGTCTCTACTCACACATCTGGAGGAGTCTCTATTCACACACATATGGAGGAGTCTCTATTCACACACATGTGGAGGAGTCTCTATTCACACACATATAGAGGAGTCTCTACTCACACACATATGGGGGAGTATCCACACATATATGGAGGAGTCTCTTTTCACACACATATGGGGGAGTCTCTATTCATACACATATGGGGGAGTCTCTATTCATACACATATGGGGGAGTCTCTACTCACACACATATAGAGGAGTCTCTATTCACACACATATAGAGGAGTCTTTATTCACACACACAAAGGAGTCTATTCACACACACAAAGGAGTCTATTCACACACATATAGAGGAGTCTCTATTCACACACAAAGGAGTCTATTCACACACATATAGAGGAGTCTTTATTCACACACATATAGAGGAGTCTTTATTCACACATATGGAGGAGTCCCTTTTATTTCATCACAATATAGAGGAGTCTTTATTCACACATATAGAGGAGTCTTTAATCACACACATCTGGAGGAGTCTCTATTCACACACATCTGGAGGAGTCTCTATTCACACACATCTGGAGGAGTCTATCCACACACATATGAAGGAGTCTCTATTCACACAAAAGGGGGGTCTTATTCACACACATATGAGGATCTTTACTTTAACACATTGGAGGAGTCTTAATCACACACATATGGAGGAGTCTATTCGCACACCTTGGAGGAGTCTCTTTCAACGATGTGGAGGAGTCTCTACTCGCACACATGTGGAGGAGTCTCTATTCATACGTATGTGGAGGAGTCTCTACTCTCACACACATGTGGAGGAGTCTCTACTCACACACATGTGGAGGAGTCTCTACTCGCACACATATGGAGGAGTCTCTACTCAAACACATATGGAGGAGTCTATTCAAACACACGTGGAGGAGTCACTATTCATACACACGTGGAGGAGTCTATTCATACACACATGGAAGAGTCTCTATTAGGATTACCATAAATGGAGGAGTCTCTAGTCACACACATATAGAGGAGTCTATTCACACACAAAGGAGTCTCTATTCACACACATATAGAGGAGTCTTTATTCACACACATCTGGAGGAGTCTTTTCACACACATCTGGAGGAATCTCTACTCACACACATGTGGAGGAGTCTACTCACACATGTGGAGGAGTCTCTACTCACACACATGTGGAGGAGTCTCTAGTCACACACATCTGGAGGAGTCTATTCATACACATGTGGAGGAGTCTCTTCTCACACACAAATAGAGGAGTCTCTACTCACACACATATAGAGGAGTCTCTACTCACACACATATGGAGGAGTCTCTACTCACACACACATATGGAGGAGTCTCTACTCACACACATGTGGAGGAGTCTCTATTCACACACATATGGAGGAGTCTCTACTCATACACATGTGGAGGAGTCTATTCATACACATATGGAGGAGTCTCTATTCATACACATATGGAGGAGTCTCTATTCACACACACATGGAGGAGTCTCTACTCACACATATAGAGGAGCCTCTACTCACACACATAAGGGAGTATTTACACACATATAGGAGGATTCTCTATTTTACACACATTGGGAGTCTATTCATACACATATAGAGGAGTCTCTATTCATACACATATGGGGGAGTCTCTTCACACACATATAGAGGAGTCTATTCACACATATAGAGGAGTCCCCTATTCACTCACACATGGAGTCTCTATTCACACACATGGGAGGAGTCCTATTCACACACATATAGAGGTATCTCGCCATCACAAACCTAACAATAGAGGAGTCTATTCACACACATAGAGGAGTCTCTATTCACACACATATGAGGAGCTTATTCACACACACATGGAGGATCTTCATATCACACAATATAGAGTAGTCTCTACTCACACACATATAGAGGAGTCTTTTCACACACATATGGAGGAGTCTCTATTCACACACATATGGAGGAGTCTCTATTCACACACATATGGAGGAGTCTCTACTCACACATATGGAGGAGTCTCTATCCACACACATATGGAGGAGTCTCTACTCACACACATCTGGAGGAGTCTGTATTCACCCACATATGGAGGAGTCCCTATCAACACACATTTGGAGGAGCTCTACTTTGCACACATTGTGAGGAGTCTCTATTCATACGTATGTGGAGGAGTCTCTACTCGCACACATGTGGAGGAGTCTCTATTCATACGTATGTGGAGGAGTCTCTAGTCACACACATGTGGAGGAGTCTCTACTAACACACATGTGGAGGAGTCTCTACTCGCACACATATGGAGGAGTCTCTACTCATACACATATGGAGGAGTCTATTCATACACACGTGGAGGAGTCTCTATTCATACACACGTGGAGGAGTCTATTCATACACACATGGAAGAGTCTCTATTCATACACATATGGAGGAGTCTCTAGTCACACACATATAGAGGAGTCTCTATTCACACACAAAGGAGTCTATTCACACACATATATAGGAGTCTCTATTCACACACATCTGGAGGAGTCTTTTCACACACATCTGGGGATCTCTACTACACCACATGTAGGAGGAGTCTATCTCACATACATGGAGGAGTCTCTACTCACACACATGTGGAGGAGTCTCTATTCATACACATGTGGAGGAGTCTCTATTCACACACATATAGAGGAGTCTACTCACACACATATGGAGGAGTCTCTATTCATACACATGTGTAGGAGTCTCTATTCATACACATATGGAGGAGTCTCTACTCACACACATGGAGGAGTCTCTACTCACACACATATAGAGGAGTCTCTATTCACACACAAAGGAGTCTCTATTCACACACATATAGAGGAGTCTTTATTCACACACATCTGGAGGAGTCTCTATTCACACACATCTGGAGGAGTCTATTCACACACATCTGGAGGAGTCTTTCTTCACACACATCTGGAGGAGTCTATTCACACACATCTAGAGGAGTCTCTACTCACACACATGTGGAGGAGTCTCTACTCACACACATGTGGAGGAGTCTCTACTCCCACACATGTGGAGGAGTCTCTATTCATACACATGTGGAGGAGTCTATTCACACACATATAGAGGAGTCTACTCACACACATATGGAGGAGTCTCTATTCATACACATGTGGAGGAGTCTCTATTCATACACATATGGAGGAGTCTCTACTCACACACACATGGAGGAGTCTCTACTCACACACATATAGAGGAGTCTCTATTCACACACAAAGGAGTCTATTCACACACATAGAGAGGAGTCTTTCTTCACACACATCTGGAGGAGTCTTTCTTCACACACATCTGGAGGAGTCTCTACTCACACACATAGAGGAGTCTATTCACACACATATAGAGGAGTCTTTATTCACACACATATAGAGGAGTCTTTATTCACACACATATAGAGGAGTCTTTATTCACACAATATAGAGGAGTCTTTATTCACAAACATATGGAGGAGTCTCTATTCACACACATCTGGAGGAGTCTCTATTCACACACATCTGGAGGAGTCTATCCACACACATATGAAGGAGTCTCTATCCACACACATATGGAGGAGTCTCTATCCACACACATCTGGAGGGAGGTCTCTTTTCACACACATATGGAGGGAGCCTCATTCACACACCATCATGGAGGAGTTCTATACTCCAATATAGAGGGTCTCTATTCCAACAAATGGGAGGAGTCTCTATCCACACACATCTGGAGGAGTCTCTATTCACACACATATGGAGGAGTCTCTATTCACACACATATGCAGGAGTCTCTACTCATACACATATGGAGGAGTCCCTAATCACACACATATGGAGGAGTCTCTATCCACACCATAGAGAGAGGAGTTCTCTACTCCTCTCAATCATATGGCGGGAGTATCCACACATATATGGAGGATTCTCTTTTCACACACATATGGGTGAGTCTCTATTCATACACATATGGGGGAGTCTCTATTCATACACATATGGGGGAGTCTCTTCACACACATATAGAGGAGTCTATTCACATACATAGAGGAGTCTCTATTCACACACAAAGGAGTCTCTATTCACACACATATAGAGGATTCTCTATTCACACACATATAGAGGAGTCTCTATTCACACACATAGAGGAGTCTATTCACACACATACTAGTGGTGTTTCTATTCACACACATATAGAGGAGTCTTTATTCACACACATATAGAGGAGTCTTTATTCACACAATATAGAGGAGTCACTACTCACACACATATAGAGGAGTCTCTATTCACACACAAAGGAGTCTCTATTCACACAACATAGTACGAGGGTCTTTATTTCACACACATCTGGGGAGTCTCTATTCACCACACATCTGGAGGGAGTTATTATTCACACACATCTGGAGGAGTCTTTCTTAACCACATCTGGAGGAAGCTCTATTGCACACACTCATTCTTTAGAGGAGTCTCATCTACTAACACACACTGTGGAAGGAGTCTCTACTCAACAATGTGGAGGAGTCTATTCTCACAAAACTATGTGGAGGAGTCCTCTACTCCCACACATGTGGAGGTAGTCTCTACTCCCCACACTCTGTGGAGGAGTATTATCTCTTACACATGTTGAGGAGTCTATTCACACAAATTTAGAGGGGAGTCTACTCACACACATATGGAAGGAAGGAGTATCTATTCATACACAATGAGCGCTCGGAATGTCTTATTCATAAAATATGGAGGAGTCTCTAATTCTTACACATATGGAGGAGTTCTATCACAACACACAGGAGGAAGTCTCTACTTCACACACAACATGGATGGCAGTCTCTTCTCACACACATATAGAGCGATGTCTCTATTCACACACAAAGGAGTATATTCACACACTTTGATAGGGAGTCTCCTTTATTCTCACACATATGGAGGAGTCTTTCTTCACAACATCTGGCAGGAGTCTTTCATTCACACACATATGGAGGAGTCTACTATAATTTGCTGCGCAACACACATGTGGAGGAGTCTCTACTCACACACATGTGGAGGAGTCTCTACTCACACACATATAGAGGAGTCTCTACTCACACACATATGGGGGAGTATCCACACATATATGGAGGAGTCTCTTTTCACACACATATGGGGGAGGAGTCTTGTAAGTCTCTTATATCATACACATATGGGTGGAAGAGTCTCTATTAATACACATTATGGGGGAAGTCTCCTACTCACACCACCTATAGAGGAGTCTCTTTTCACACACTTATAGAGGTGTCTTTATTCACACACATCTGGAGGAGTCTCTATCCACACACATCTGGAGGAGTCTCTATTCACACACATATAGAGGAGTCTCTACTCACACACAAATAGAGGAGTCTCTACTCACACACATATGGGGGAGTATCCACACATATATGGAGGAGTCTCTTTTCACAAAATATGGGGGAGTCTATATTATACACCATATGGGGGGAGTCTCTATTCATACACATATGGGGGGAGTCTCTATTCATACACATATGGGGGAGTCTCTTCACACACATATAGAGGAGTCTATTCACATACAAAGGAGTCTCTATTCACACACATATAGAGGAGTATTTATTCACACACACTATACAGGGTATATTCACCTCACATCTGGAGGCGTCTCTATTTACACACCATATGGAGAGTCTATCCACATCACCTGATGAACGGAGTCTTCTATCCACACACATATGGAGTGTCTCCTATCCACACACATTGGAGGACGTCTCTATCACAAACATTATGGAAGGAGTCTCTTATCCACACACATATGGAGGAGGTATCTATCCACACCCACATATTGAAGGAGTTCTATCACCGCAACATGTATGGCGGACGGTCTTCCTAAATACCACACAACATATGGAGGAGTCTCTATTCATACACATATGGGGGAGTCTCTTCACACATATGGGGGAGTCTCTATTCATACACATATGGGGGAGTCTCTATCCACACACATATGGAGGAGTCCCTACTCACACACATAGAGGAGTCTTTATTCACACACAATATGGAGGAGTCTCTAGTCACACACATATGAAGAAGTCTCTAGTCACACACATATGGGGGAGGTTGCTGAGCCGTGTTTCAGTAGTTTATGGGAATACCATTACCTTCTTCAGCCCTGAGTGGCTGATAACAGCGCACAGTACAGTGTGTGTAAGGGGGGGCTCTGAGGGGAAATAAAGGATAACCTGTGCTGATGTCAGTGTCCCCAGCGGTGAGCACTGAGCGCTGAATGTGACATCGTCTACCATGATGGCCTCACATTTAACCCCTTAAGCTGAACGCCTGAAAAATAGTTAATGACCTGCAAATTTTAGTGTTTTTGCCTCCTTACGTTTCAACAGTCGGAACTTTTTTATTTTTTCAATGACGCAGTTGTACAAAGCCTCGTTTAATTCGGAACAAGTACTTTTTGGGGGAATAGTTTAAGTTCATTTATAAATTATTGCAGATTTTTTTTTTCAATTTTTTATTTTACACCATTTACATTTCACACTTAATAACTTGTTAGATTAATTCTACAGGTCTATTCCCCCGGTCGTGTCGCTGATACCTTACCGTATATTAATCAAGTTTAAGCCGAGTCTTTTGCTCGCATACAAAAAAGGTGCCTGAAAAATACTGTCCCTCGGACTTATAACCCCGAAATCACTGTCGGCGCTCGGGCGCTGCTATGGCCCGGATGCCGGCAGGGACACCAGCTATATGTAAACTGCCTATGGGGATATATACCTGCCTACATCTGCCTATTGGGACATATACCTGTGTAATAGAAAGTAGCCTCAAAAGGGCTATCCTGTCCTTGTGGGGGGTGTCAAATTATCTTTAAAAAAATTACAAAAGGTGCAACGAGACAATAACACATCCAACAACATGCCTTGCTGCTATGAAAGTGCTTTCGATTCTTATTCACAACAATGGTGGTTTGTTTTATACCCTTTTGCAATATGAGTAGATAAGAAGGCATAACATGTAGCTCTGGCTATGAGGGTCTATTGGCACCTTCCTTATCTATGGACCACTCCTCACCAGCTTTCAGGAATGTCTGACACAGAGGTGTAAACTTCTGACTAGGCGCCTATCTTGGATTACACGACCGAAACTATACAAAACTACTACAGGCACCATTTTGTTTTAAACCACATTAATAACAAAAGTTATACATACTGCTTTTACATGCTAGTACTCTATAAGTGTGGTGCCTAATATCTAAGTATATATAATGTAAATGTGAGGTTATACTACTGTAATACATTAAAATCTAGAACACAAAGGATCAACACAATATATATAATCTTTGTTCTCCCATCCACACACAGTGCACACCCCTTGAGAACTTTGTTATCATTTCTATCTCTCCCTATTCCTCCTCTCCCTATTCCTCTCTTTCCTATTCCTCTTTCCCTATTCATGTCTGTCTCGCGGAAGTACCCCCTCGCCCCGAAAGGGCGCCCCCGCCCGCACCCCACTCTCCCCCCCCTCGCCTCCACCCTAGATACGCCCTAACTAACCCTATACCTTCTATGGTCTAATTCTTTGATGAGGACGTGCGGTTGCCAGAGGGGAGTAGATGACTTTCGGGAGGGAGCACTTCTGATCGTCAATGGTGGTCTTTATGGAATATGTCTTAATGTCCACCATCATCATAGGTTGTACAGATTTGGACAGCTGTAAGGTGTCTGGTAGTGTCGCTGTCCATCATAGAGGCCACGGTCGTGGACAACTGTTCATAATGATGGGAGTAGTCTGGTCACAGCTATCACAAATTAGTTTCTCAAACTAAGGGGAGAACACAACAAACCTAATTAGAGCAAGAATTAGCAGCAACAATCAATAAATAGGGCGAATACCTAGTTGGGCAAGCATTCAATGCAACCCTTTAAACACATGAGTGAACCATGTTCCCAGGGGTGATCTATGCCTGAGTTACGCTTTAATTCTTCTGACGAGATCCATCTAGCTTCCTATATGCCACTGTGTCGCTTCCCAATTCGGTCCTGTATTGTATCTGTGGATTAAAAGGACAGCAGGTTTCTCCTGTTTGTGGTGGACAGTGATTATCCAGGTAGCAGAGAATAAAACCTCAAGCGGCCAACCTGGTTCCTTGCACTTAACTCATCTGGGAACCCCCTTGGGCTCCTATAAGCATAGATATAAACCCATGGCGGGTCACAAAGCTGCCCTTAGGGAAGGTCGCTCCTTCTCCCCCCCCCCCCCCCTCATGACCTCGATTGATTGGTGTCACTATCTTCTGACTCCTCACTCATAGATATAGGCTCCCCAGGACATATATGCCTCACATCAGTTGCTGAGGGTTCTTAAATAGCTAGCAGTAGGGCAGTGCTTTCTCCTCCGGTACCTAACTATTTCGAAGGTTCATGCTTTATCAACATCTCCTTGTGAGTAGTGGTTTTTTGGTTTGTACTTTCCTCCTTCTATCTCGCAATCTGTGATCTATACCCCCAGTCTATCACCTGTGTTCCATAACCCACAGCACCCCAGTGAATCAGCAAGAGGGTACCCAGTACATCCTCCCGTCCACACACACATATATGCATGGGCTTTCTGACCAACAGTTAAAAAACTCAACACACCTACTTAACATAGTAAACGCAGGCATCATTGCCTCATCTTAGGGGCTGGACGCGATCTTGTAGCTGTGAGCGTTGGATCCAGTTGGGCTTTTCCTGACAACCTTGACAGCTGCGTGGGGTCGTGGTCAGCAGGACTTGGTACAGGCCCCTACCCAAACTCGGCTCTAGGGTTTTACACCAGCAAAATTCTTCACGTAGACCCAGGTCTCCCAGGCTCTGTAGCTTATGATGCAGATACGTCCTGGATCTTGGAATGGAAAACTCACGCTCTCATACATTAGCGACAAACTCTTTTACCACTGCACAATCACATGAGAGGTCATAGAATCGTTTGGTAGCCTACAACTCCTGCTCGCGCGCTCTCTCTCGCATCACTCGCAGCCTTGGGGGGGGACACTGGCCTAACAGGATCTGCATAGGGAAAGGAGAGCTTTCACGCTCGCACTCGCGCGCGCGCGAGCGGTGCCTGACTACTCAACCAAGTGCTAGGGCAGACTGTGATGGTCAGGGCATGAACTGTTTCTATTGCAATTTAAGCAGACTCAGTGGCACTTTCAGATATCACGTTCATGTTCCATTGCCACTTCAGCTGGGTATTGTGTCCGTGGAAAGCAGCGGTCGCCCTCAATACTACATATAGCCCGTCTATCTTCGTTCTTCTTGGCTACATTATTTTCCAGCTTTCCTTTTGTCTTCCAGTGGAGTTCGTTCACTGCATCTTGGCAGCCAGTCTCCTTGCAGTTGGGTGTAGTTTTCCTCCTCCACTTGACAGCTGAACTTGCTTCCCCTTTCTCAACCTTATGCGGCACTGTGGGCTGCTTTGGTAATAGCCAAGTGTTTTCTCTTCTGTATCCCAGATTCCCATGTGCCTTCATTTTTGTATAGGCCACTGTCCGTAGGCCAGCAGCAAGTGCATCCATCAGGACCTGAATGGCTTGTCCATGTTTCACTGGGGTTCCCACGCAGCCGATGTGAGAAATCCTTGTGCCTTCCACAAAATTGGTCCAACGTCTGGGCGGACTCCGTAAAGCGTATATTGAGTCCGTACATATGTTGGCCATTTTGCACTCTGCCAAAAGTCTTGTGCACGTTTCTTGGGCTCTGCGACATTACTGCAATGGCAGAACTTCTTGCTCCCAACACTGCTGTGAGTGATGTGCTCACGGCATATTCCCGTGTGATATCGTCCTGCCACGTCTGCAAATCTGGATCCATCCACAAAGAAACATATCGGGGGTATTTTTTTTTTCAAATGAAAAGTATCCATCTTCACGACTTCTTCAAAGCAATCACTGGCTTTCTTCCATGTTACACCGGAATTCTTGCCCACTATTCACTCTTCATACTCATTCCCCCCTTGAGAAAGGGGAAAAGTAAGGGGGTCTGGATGAAGGAACCAACAGCGCAGACAGAGTGACGTTTATCCGGCAGAGGAGGAGAACACCTGAAAGCTGAGGGGGCGCTGTGCTGATGAGAGATGTTGCGGTTAAGAATGGCGGAGATTGTCACATGGAGCCAGAATGGATGAGGGGAAACGTGCCAGAACAGATATCCGCTGTTCTATTCCGAAGCAGCACTCTGGGCTGCAGCTACTTGCCTGGTAAACTGGATGGTCCTCCACTTGCAGCTGGGTCCATGTCTTGCAGAGTAGCTCTCAACTGGTCTGTTTCGACCTGCATGGGCCTTGTGCTAGAACTCCCAGGGGCATGTCCTTCCCTTTCCGATACACAGAGCTTGACGGTCTTCTGGGTAGGCCAGGATGCTAGTGCATTGGGGCCAATGGAAATTAGCTTTTCTTAGATTCTGGAAATGCGACTCTAAGCATCTTCACTCCTAGCTGTTGGAAAGAAGACGTTGTCTTCACTGCTCACACTCAGAAATTTGGCACAAGAGTGGATTATCCCTGTCCTATGGAATGCTGGGCTTCTGCGAATAGGACAGACATCCAGCGAGCAGGGTCCGAGGATTAGCTTGTTGTGTTCTCCTCCTCTTGTTCTGCAGGTGGGCCAGTGTCCTGCTCTGAGTTGCCAGTTCAGAAGTAAGCGGTGGTCTTGGTTGTAGGCTCCAGAGTCCTCATATGCCGAGCGGCCACCATCCCAGGGATGACCTTGATCCACCATGTCCGCAGGCGACATTGCTCTCGATGCCTTGTGTAGCTAGAAGCACCAAATCAGTAGGTCAGAGTCTTGTACTCAGGCGAACCATAATCATATGCCTTCTTGGATGGGTCCAGCAGGCATCCACAAAGGCACTGGTCAGCATCCTGAGCCATGGGGTTTCTGCAATGGAAGAAAATCCTAAATCCAGAGAACACTTGAGTTATCTGTGACATGATATTTTCTCCCACTGGTTTTCCCTCTATCCTGAGTGAAGTCTATCAGTGTCAATGCCTGATCTGAAAGTCTTGTCCACAGCCCCATTGTTTACTGCTGTTCACAACATTACACTCTGCGAGGCAGCAGTGACCTATTCATCCCTGGTGGCTTGATGAGGGATTTGGCCACAATGGTCTGGTCACGCGCAATCCCTGCTTTCTAGTTAACCTCTCGACAACGGACCATATAAAATTTGTAAGTGCTGTGTAGTTCAATTGGCTTCATCTGCGCTACGATCTCCTTTAATAGGGCATTAGGTTGTTGTTAAGGGTCCAGTAAATACCAGTGTAGACAGAGGCCTTTTGACTCCAGAGTGTAGTATGTAATATAATATGTTGGGCCTTGCACCTCCTCCTTGCGTGAGGCCTGTGAGATTGGGGGATCTGACGCTTATACGCGTCAATTTCTGAGAGAGGGAGCCCATATCACACTTGGTTCTCAGCAATGATGCCCTCCAAGTGTCTTTTTCCGGGGTGTGATATGCAGTGGCGTCAGCTGCGTGTGTGCCCACCCGCAGCAGCAATGACGAATATTGCTATGGATTAGGTCGTATGACGCTCATCGCCTCCGTTCTTCCTCATTGTGCTTGTACATCATCATCTGTTAGAGGCTCCTCGCTCCCACTGGATCTTCTCCTCCAGTACCATGAGGTTCTCCACGTAGCGTGCTGGCTGGGTTGGATCACCCATATATCCCCAGTATCATGCATCCATGACTTGGACCAAATTTTTCAGTTGCTGTGTACCACCATCTTGGTCCGGAAATAGAAGTGGTAACCCCGGAAAGGGGCGGGGCATTAACTCCAGAAGAGTCGGAGGTGTACTTCATTATGGGAGCAGTAGGCGGGCTGGGAGTAGGAGCAGTGACAATGGATGAGGCCGCGGCCAGATTGGCGTCTATTGGTTCAGGTAGTCTGGGTGTAATGGGCAGGGTGGAGCCCTAGTAGTGTGGTATACAGGGGGCAGGGTGACTAATGTCTGTACACAGGCTGAGATGTTCATTGGGTCGTGTTTCCCTATTGTTGCAGCAGTTTTGTCTACATCAACCCTTCTGACTTTGCTCTCCTCCCCAAGCAAGTACATCGCCATCTTTAATGGGTGTCGTCACAGTATTCACACCTTTCCTTTGTTTCAGAAACTTTCCTGGGGGGATGATACACATAGCAAGAGCTGCACCCTGGGCCCACCACCTTTCGTTATGAATACAATCTAATTACTATTTACATGGATTCAGCGATCAAACAATACATTCCAATCACTTCAATCTTCCTTCTTTCTGTATCAACCCAGACATTTCCATTCTCTTATCACATATACTTTCGGAGTCTTAAATCACACGTCCAGCTCTTGCAAAATTCTTACCCATAGACTACTTCTATTACTTTCTTCTTCACAATGAGACTCTTTTTTCTAAACATTCTTACACTCTTAAACCAGCATGATGGATATGTGCAATAACTCCAACATACTAAAGAGTTCTTTGCTTTCTTTGTTTCTACAATCACATGTTTACACTTCTCAGGACACACACACGACAAAACTCGACAGACTCATATCAACCGTGATAGAAACCGATTTCATGCCGCTGTGCTCAGCTTGTCCTCTTTACCAAGGAAAAGCTTGTATTCCATGTTTCACACCATCAAATGAATTCTCATTTTTCACATGATGCTTTTTTTTTCTCCCCAAGCCAGCTGGAACCGTCTCCTCTCGCGAGGAGACAGGAATTACCAGTGTTATATTCACATCGGGACCCTTTCGTAAATTCACTGAGAGCCTCTAGGGCTTTCGCTAGGTGATCCTTCAGCTGACACTTAACCCTGCATTTCCCAGCTTTGCTTTTCATATCACGTTTCCAATACAATTTCAATACAATAAACAGAAAATACCACCACAAGGAGGTTAATTTGACAGGTCATAGGCTTCAATAGCATGGGACGATCTGGTTGCCTAGTTCAGCAGTGATCTTAAACGCAATTAAAAGCCGAATGAAAACCATAGTACGATCCACTAGACAAACGCAATCTGCTCGGGACAAGCAAGTATGAAACTCTAATTCCCATAACAGATATTCTGAAAGAGCGATGGCGCCTTTATTCTCTCCTCGCTGCGTCGCCAGTAGAAGCTTCACCAAGGTTCTGTTTTCGGTTAACATAAATCAGAATCTAAAGCCCATGTGACCCACGTTGCCAAGGCGACATCTGTAATTAGAATGTAGCACTCAAAGGGGGCTATCCTGCTCCTTGTGGGGGTTTAATTATTCTTAAAAATAACAAAAAGGTGCACCGAGCTCTCTAACCATCACAACATAGCTTGCTGCTAATGAAAGTGCTTTCTGATTTTATTCACCAAAAGCGCGGTGGTTTTTTATACCCCTTTTGCAAATGAAGTAGCATAAGCAGGCATCTCATGTAGACTGGTGTGAGGGATCTTTGGCACGTCCTTTTCTTTGGGAACAACTCCTCACAGCTTCAGGAATGTCTGAACACAGGGTGTAACTTCTGACTAGGGCGCCAACATTGGATTACACGACGAACTATAACAAACTACTACAGAGCACCATTTTGTATTAACACATTAATAACATAAGGTATACATACAGCTTTACCATGCTGTACTATAATAAGTGTGTGTGCCTATAAAGTATATAAATAAATTGCATACTGTAGGTATATACTAACGTAATCCACATAAAATAAGACACAAAGATCACACAAATATATAATTCTTTGTTCCCATCCACTAACACCGCCTATAGCGACAAAATCCCTGCCTATACAGCCTATACCCTCTTATGGGAAGAATATACCTGCCTATTGGGACATATACCTGCCTTTGGGGACATATACCTGCCTATAACCTGCCTATGGGGAAGAATATACCTGCCTATACATTCCTATAACCTGCCAATGGGGAGATATAACTGCCTATAACCTGCCTATGGGGACATATACCTACCTTTTCCCTTCTTATTGGGACATATACCTTCCTATACATGCCTGTAACCTGCCTATGGGAACATATATCTGCCTATGTAGATATATACCTGCCTATGATAACATATACCTGCCTATGATAACATATACCTGCATATAACATGGCTATGTGGACATATACCTGCCCTATAAACCTGCCTTATGGGACAATACCTTTCTATACAAAAGTGCCTTGCGTATGGGACATATACTTGCCTATGGGGACATATACCTGCCTATGGGAACATATACCTGCCTAAAAACTGCCTATGGGAGACATATACCACCTGCCTAGAACCAGCCAATAGGGGACATATACCTGCCATAACTCTGCCATGGGGGACATATACCTGCCCTATAACCTGCCTATGGGGGACATATTACCCTGCCTATAACCTGCCTATGGGACATCTACCATGCCTATTTTACCTTGCCTATATGATGGAACATTGAACTGCCTATAACCTGCCTATGGGGACCTATACCTGCCTATGGGGGACATTAAACTGACTATACCTGGGGCGGAGCATGACTGGCAAGCTGAGCAGCAGTTTCTAAGAGGAGCTCCAGCACTTGCTCCTGTAAATCTTGTGTTGGAGCAGGCATAGGACTTACAAACTCCGTGGACAACAAGCAGAGCCCTTTCTCATACTCACCGGAGTATTCGGTCACTTTCTAAGACCTGTGTGCGATACTAGGCCCGCAACAAGGAGCCACAGCAGTGGAGAGTGGGGCTGAACAAGAAGCCCAGGGACCACGTGGCACTGCAAGAACAGCAGGGGAAACAAGCAGAGAACCACATGGACACTGGCTAAATTAGCCATATGCCCATAACCCGTCCCACATCTTCCTCTGCATAGAGCTCCCAGTAACAAACAGCAGGATGCTGGACATATACAAGCAGTAGCAGTGACCGGACAAGCAAGGAGCACAGGAAAGAGATAAGTGCCACAGCATGCATACAGGAAGCCAACCTAAAACAAATACACAGGTCACTTCTATTTAACAAGCCAGCAGATAACAGAGGAGCTACACTGCGGGATGTGCTCAAGCTGTTCACGGCAATGCCATACAGCTTTATCCCCCTGACTACACCAAGTTGGTGGTCTTAAAGAGGTATAACAACATCATGCGGCATGATAGCAGCGATAATGCCTGAGCGGTCAAAGCTACTAGAAACCAGAATAAAGATGATTTGGAGGATCAATCAATCCTATTGCAGCAGGACGTGAGTCGCATTCCTCTGATGATTAAGGCACTAGTCGCCAAGATGGATGACCTGGAAAATCGCTCCTGAAAAACAATGTGCGCATTGTGGGAGTTCCCCCCCTAAAAAAACGGAGGGCCCCAACACGATCATAGTTTCTTTGAGACCTGGCTCCCTAATATCTTTTGAAAGGACCCCTTAACTTCCTTATGTTTGCAGTTGAAGGGCACACCAGGAGTCCCAATGCGCCCATTACCTCCAGGGGCCCCGCCTAGATCAGGCTGGTTAACGCTGCTGCAACTTTAAAGATAGAGACCACTATACTGCGCAAAGCGCGCCTTCCAGCAGACTTATGGTGGATGGCTGTGCGGATCTCCTCTACCCGGATTTTCTCAACAGAGGTTCAAAAAAAAGACGCATTCCAGGATAGTCAAGAGGCCTTTACGGTGCCATACGCCATGCTAAAATTCCCACCAACTCCGAGAGGATGCGTATAAAACCTCCACGCATCTTCCTTTGAAACTCCAAGAGAACGCTATGCAGTGATTGACCAGAAATGAATCCTCCATCAAAGCGCCGCTTCCAGAGGCTTCCGGAGGAGATAAGAGATCACCACTGTACACACTTTCCTTCACTTCCCCCCTCTGATTTCCTTGCTTTATTTTTCGCCTGCTCCAACCCGTTCTATGTTTCATATTAAAATACATTTTTTAGGAGCAGGGGGTGTTGGAGAAACCTGTTAGTCCCTTGTTCTATGCAGTTAAACTGTTGCCTTCCACTCTCCAGTCGTATGGAGGACTTGAGCCCATTTTTAGGGCTATTTACAATTTTGCGCACATTTTTAATTCATGTATTTTGTACTTTTTTACAGTTGTGGGTTTACAATGTATTATTTCTGCGGGGGGGGAGGGGGGGAGGGGGTTTGTCTGTCTCCAGAATGCTCTTTGCTTTACTTTGTGAAAAAAAGCGCAAAGTCGGACGGCTTTTTCCATCCCCTCATCTTTTGTGAAATGACAGTTGAAGGGAGTTACTTTAGGTCACTTAATGGACAACACCGAGGAGTTGAATGTGCAAGATAAGATACACTTCGCCCTTCACTCCCTGGAAGTCAGGGGACTGAGTGACCCAAACAAAAAGATTAAATGCGATGTTTAATTTTCATTCCTTTCCTTTTCCCTTCCCAATATCAGCCAGCTATATTGTTTATATCAAAGAGAACACATTAGGTCCATACAATACAAGTACAGTGGTCTACAAATAAGGGCATGGGTGGGGGGGTGGGGGGGGCGATCGATTGTTACCACAGTAATTATTCAAACGGGGCGTGCAGTATTATTACCCCATAAATAATTCCAAAACAATTTTTCCGTTTTAATGTCTGCCTGTTAGGCTTATAGAGAGAGAATGGGGAATGTGAGAATATATATGTTAATACTTAAAATATAATACTATGTACATATTTGTTTGGTAAACCTATAACCTTACCACCCTAATATTGCAACCTTTAAAAAGCCGTCATAACTTTGTGGATGGTTTATATCCAGATTCCCAGACTTATTAAGGGTGGAGGGGATTTTAATACTGTTGGTGGAACCACCCCATTGGATAATTATTCAGCAAATAATGTACTAACAACCCCTCAGCCCATTGACTTCCGTTTTGGACACATGATCTGAGAGATGGAACTTGATTACGACATCTTGGCGTGACTAGACAAACCCTAAATGATTTCACCTATTCATCATGTATTATCTAGTAAATCAAATAGTTTCACTATTCATGTTATTCTAGTAATTATAACACTTGTCTAAATAGATTTGCCATTGGGTAATCAGCGGCTATGTCCCCAAAATGGGGTAACTAAAACGAGTAACTTACACAACGCTCCATTTCTGATCATTCCCATGCTGATACAGAATTAAAATTCCTGATTTATATATTTTTAATCCCAAAGTAAATATGAGGCGGGTGGAGATTAATGTCGCTCTGCTGCCCCAAGGATACAGTAAATTGGAGGTCCAGATTTTTGGCAGGAATCTTTTTTCAGATCGAATGTGGACTCCTCTTATCTCCTCCGGCTTCCTATGTTGACTTCCTCGAATGTGGACTCGGCTACCGATCAGTAATAGTGTGGGACACTATGAAGGCCTTAACTTAGTTAAGGAGGGAGAGGGGGGCTGACACCTCGGGAAAATTAGCCACCACATGAAAGAATTACAAGGGGCCATCAAGAAAAACTATCTCGTGAGCAAGTTCACTTCAAATGCAAGTCAAATGCTGCGAGAATCGATTCCGTTATGCTTCGGCACGTCCACCAGAGCCCGGGATGAACTGCGTCAGGCGCAGGATCCGCTGACCCCATTTCGATATAGAATCGTGCTGCAAATAAAACGATATTTAAAACAAACCTAATTTTTATGGGACGGGAAAGCAGGGAGGCGGGCTGGTACTTAGCACTATCATTAATATCCCCGAGCGCTCGCTCCCAGTTTTATCACCAGGCAGCTCTACAACACGCCTCAGGCGCCCCTTAATGACAGAACCCCTTGGAGGATGTTTTTTGGAATATTGGATTGGGGGGGCTTTTTTTTATACAACATTTTATCAAACATCAAGAACTTGAGTTTCTCTTTCCCCCTTCTACTCACGATTCAACAGTATTTAAACGGGTATAGAAGGATCTTTCGCCATGTTAAGAAGGCAGAACAGCGAGAGGCATTGGAATGCTCCCTATGCTAGAGGCACTGCAGGTGGCAGTTTAAGACATTGGCAAATAACAAGTCCCCCGGATGGATGGATGCCTACAGAGGTATATCACAGTTTGGGGAGGTGTTGGTTACCTAATTGTTTGAGGTTTTTCAGAGCCGAGACACAGGGCAGGTTACCTGCTTCAATGCAAGAGGCGGTAATAATAGTGTTATTAAAACCAGATAAAAGATCCATTTGGCTTCCCTGCGTCATACAGGCCCATTTCACTAATGCCCAGTTGAACCAAAATACTACTAATGGCAGTTTGCTAACAACTAATGCGGTGGTATCAATCTCGTGCATCCTGATCAGCGCGGGTTTTTATAACCACAAGGGATACGTCCAATAAATTTACGGAGACTGTGTCTGAACCTGCAGCTTCCTGTTGATAACGCTGGGGCTAGGTGCAATCTGTTCTTTAGATGCTGCTAAGAGGCCTTTGATCAGTGTCGGAGTGGGAATTCTTATGGGCGGTTTTACATAAATTTGGGGTTTCGGGCCAAAAATTTATATCCCTGATTAAGCTGTATTATACTGATCCCAAGGCCAAGTGCAGTCCAATAATTTACAATCAGAGACGTTTGAATTGCGAAGGGAACAAGACAGGGATAGCCCTTTGTCTCCATTGCTATTTGCCCTGGCAATTGAGCCTTACAGGCTCAGATTAGAGCAAAAAAAACAAAAACAAACGCCCATATTAAGGCTTAAGAGAGGGAGGCTGGAGGACAAAATAGCCTTATAACCTATGATATCCTCCTTTTTTTTGGCTAAAACTGGCGGCTCATTGCCAGAGGCTAAATTAAATGACATTAAAAGCTATGGTGGCCTAAGCTGGGTGACAATTAATTGGGGAAAGTCCTGTCATAATGCAGAGTGCTGCCGTGGATCAATTTAACTCCCCTGGAGATATACCACTCTAGTGTCCCATACTTTCCATACCTGGGTATAATATATTCAGTGAATTTACAGATTTGGGCGGTTGAATCTGGATCCATTGCCTTGTTAAATTTTACAAATAAATTGGATGTCTAGGCGATATACCATTATTGATAGCGGAAAAATCAAATCTGTTAAATGATTTGGATGCCCCAGTTGTTGTAACCGCCTACATAACCTCCCAATCTGGGCTCCCACAGAGATCTTTTCCCCAAAGTCAAGCTATTTTCAGAGCCCTTATCTGGGGCAGACACATGCTTCCCGGATAAAGCTAGAAACTCTGTGATTTGCAAAGGACGTGGAGGATCGGCAATCCCTAATCCACAATTACTTCTTGGCAGCACAACTGCAATAATTGAGAGATTGGGATGGGAGGGGGTATAAGGATTTAAAACTTGAAAACTATTACCCACTATTTTTAATTCTCCCAATCTTTATGTAAACCTGGAGGCAAAAACTTTTTAGTGCACTCCAAAAAGTTTCAACTTTATATCTGATGCATAAGCTTGGTGGAAATTACGGGTGGATTTTTGGGCTTCAGGGCTGCACCCCTAGACCGAGATTTGAAAACCCCCTGGTTGTCCGAACATATTTTGTGCGCCAGGGATTACCGAGTCATGGCAACTAGGGGCCCACGAATATGTCTCTCAACTGCTTCACAGATCAGGGGGTGCTTAAAAAAAGTTTTCAGCAATTGCAAATGGAATTTGGCTTTAAACCTGCGTACACAGCTATACAAATATTTTACAGCTTAGGCACGCTTATAATCAAGAAAAATCAACACAATCAAATATATTGCCAAGTTTTATTCCAATAGATAGGGTCAGAACATCAAACAACAAAGGGACTAATATCCACTTGATATATAACTTTGTTTGGACAAACTTTTTTCTAGAAACCCAATAAGATTTACGTAAGAAGTAGGGTGGGAAGGAGATTTGGCCCTATAGAGCCTAATATTTGGGAGGAGATACTGAGGACCATACCATTGATTTCAATATGTGAGTGAAACAGCATCGAATCTCTCAATTATTGTTTAATACATGATTTACAGAACTCCTCTATTTCTCTGCATAAAATTGGAATTATCGGGCCTCTCCTCTTGTAATAGGTGTCATGTGCACCCGGCCCCTCTGATGCAAATGTTCTGGCATTGCCCAAAAATAGAGCGATACTGATTTTTATTGTCCTCAATTGATCCAGCGAAATTTTTTTCAAATTACAATGGAAATGAATCCGTTGGTTTGTATTTTTGGGATATGTAGAACTTAAAACGTTTCAACAGAGCGAGAAAATCGCGATAACTAGGCTTTATATTATGGCAAGGAATTACTAGCGACAAAGTGGCGGAAGCAGAACGCCCATCAGCACAAGAATTTGTTAATAAAGTGAATTGGCTGGATCGCATTGGAGAGAGGGTGTATTATAAGAGAAGAGCCAAACTTAAGTATAATAAAATATGGGCTAAATGGCTGGATACTTCTGGTCTTGTTTCACCGAACTTAGTTAGGTATATAGGGTGTTGGGAATCTCGGTGTAGAGGTTCCTGGGATTGCGTTTATGGCAGTTGTGTGGATGGAGGCCGTACGACAGCCAGGTACCAATTTTATTAGTGTGACAAGAACTGACTGTTTTAATATTTGCTTGCTAATTTGATTGTACTGGAGATTTACTGTTTCAGATCTGGAGATGGATTTGGAGGTGGGCTGGGTTGTGGTTTTGGGATAAAAGTTGAATTTGTCTGACAATACATATACTATAGTCCTTCTTTTGTATTACCTTTATATCTGACCAATAAAAAGTTTTATTGGTTAAAAAAAAAAAAACAGACTATACCTACTATGTTATTTTATTGGTACCCATTTTTTATTTTTTAAATTACCCCCAAGTAGCAAGCCGCTTGCATTTTCCACCCTGGGCTTATAAGTCAATTCGTTTTCCCAGTTTTTGTGGCAAAAGTAGGTGCCTCGGCTTATATTCGGGTCGGCTTATACTCGAGTATATACGGGTAATATGTATATGTTTTATTTTGTGTGTATAATGTATGCACAATTATTTTTTATTCAATATTTTTATTTTATTTATTTTTTTCTACACTTTTTTATGTTTTTTACTCTTTTTGTAAATCCCATAAAGGGATAACTATTACATTTTTTTTAACACATAAATGTATTAGCATATTCATATATGCTACACATTATAATCTGTTCAGGTCTGAACACAGGCATATCAGGACAAGCACAAAAGGTGCCTGATCCGCTGGCTTGTTACACAGACAGCCCTGGGGCTACTCCAGGACCCCATGGCTGACTGTGCTGCCGTTCCCCGGGCTCTGTCGGGTCAACGGGAGTCCCGATCACCTGACAGAGCAGGGGAAGTCCTTTGATTATGCTGCGGTCACTGACCACAGCAATAAAAGGGTTGAGCACCAGGGAGCAGAGGTTTCACCGCTCCCCGGCGCTTGCAGAGGCTGCACTAGGAACAGGGCTGTGAAGTACAGCTCTGTTCTCAGCGTTGCTGCGGCGCCAGCAGCCACAAACTCCAATGTCTGCAGCAATGCAAAAAGACGTCACTGCAGACGAACAACCTGCACCAGCAGACACCAAAAGTCAGTGGCTGGTTGTTAAGGGATTAAAGGGAACCCGTCACATTGATCTGTAGTTTTGTGGGGAAAGATTTAGTAGAACTTAAGTATTTACTGCTTATCTAGGATCAAGGAGTCCAGTAGGCAGTGTGATTAGTGATTGATAGTTCTCTCTATGCATGCGCATCCCAGGAAGGCTGTCAATCACTGATAACACCACCTACTGGGCTCCTTTCCTCTCAGGGCTATGGCCCATGTTTACTCCCTTCTCTTACATTCACTCTTGTGACTGTTTGACAAAGGTCTCACAACCGAAATGTTACATATATTCAAAGTCAAATTTTTTTGTACTATTGGAGCCTGTGGATTGTATCACTAATTAAAGATTTCTTGCATGATTCAAAAAATGGCACAACAGGTTAGCTGCACAACATCCATTACCTATCAGCATCTGTCTGATAGGTTTGTTTGTTTTTTTAATAAACCGTTTTTATTGACAACCGTATTAATGCAAACAAGTTACTAAAACTGGATACATTATTGTGCCAATTTCACAAAAACATATTACAAACAAAACAACAATATACAAACCTGCCACCACTCCCACAACCATTGCTACAGTCATCTCTAGATTCACACACGATAGCAAGTACTCATTTCACAATACACAGATCATTTTCACCGCAGTCGCTCCTCCTGCCACCTCAATGCAAATTTCTGATGTCATGTCCTAAATCCTGAACTTCCTAGCAATTCATCACTCCACTTTGAGAAGTACTAAGTCATCAGTTAGTACTTTATACATATGCCATATACTGTCTTTAAATGGGAACATATGCTCTCTTATTTCCTGTTTGGTAAGAAAATTTTCAATAAAGCTTCTCCACTTTTTGAAAAACTTCTTAGTGTGCGCTTCTTTATTATACTCTACCTCCCGTCTTTGCATAATGAAAAAGTGTTTCACTAGTGCAATTACCATATCATTAGAGGGGATTTCTGGTTTGAGCCAACAGGCACCTCTTAGCTACCAAAAAGAAGATATGAACTAGCAGGTGGACATCCTTTCCCTCCGGATTTATGTGGAAAAGCAAAACATAAGGCGAATGTTCCAGATTCTAATTCAGGTGGGTGTTAAGCAAAATTCTCACCTGCTCCCAAAAGTCCTGTGATCTCGGGCAAGTCCAAATCCCGTGAAACAGATCGGTTCTTGCTTGAGAGCATTGAGGGCAAGCCACCAATTTGTCAGGGATGTTCGGATGCGGGCATGGTGTATCAGTTTATACTGGGATTCCCTCGGAATAATTTTCCAAATCACCTCCCAGCCCTCCAAAATTTTAACAGGCAGCTCCTTATCCTCAAATTTCCAGGCCCATCTCCTAAAGAGAGTATATTTGTGTTCAAGCAAACGATATTGCCTAAGGACCTTGTATATATCAGAGAGCGAATTTTTACGTGGGGTGGGGATGTCCTATTAAAGCATCAAATCTATTACTCTGGAACTCCTTTTTATAGTTTCTAAGACGTTTCTGGAGAAAGCATGAAACCTGTTCAAAACCCAAAAACCAACCCTGAGTGATTTTTTCTCTTTTATCTCCTGAGATGTCAGGAATCTATTTTCTGATGTATGGAACAAGCGCCTACCCTGACTTACACCACCCCTTAACCACCTCCTAAATTCCAGATTCTCCTGTCCTTGTAAGAATTCTGGATGCCCCCAGAGGTGCATATGCTTTTAACATAGAAACGGGAGGCCCATCAGCTTCCTTACTGCTTTCCATACAGCTATTGTATCTTTAATAATTAAAGATTTTCGGAGGTGTTTTGGGAGAGATGAGAACTTTGTGTGAAGTAAGCTATTTAGATTCCAAGTAGAGGACAAACCCATTTACACACCCAAATTTGAAAAGTAATTTGAATTCTGAATCCAATCTAAAGCATGGCGCAAAATACAAGACAAGGTTATATGTTCTAACATCAGGAAGTCCCAATCCACCTCTATCTCTTGGGAGCATGAGGGTAGTCAATGCTATTATGTGGCATTTGTGGCCCCATATAAATGAAGAAAAGATCTGATTTATTTTTTTAACATCCAGATGTTTCAGCAGCAAAGGTATAGTCTGCAGGGGATAGAGTAGTTTGGGGAAGCTTAGCATTTTTATCAAGTTAACTGCCGGAAAGGGGAAGATTGATCCATCTCTTCAATTCATTCTCTATTTTGTGTAAGATGGGGGCATAATTTAATTTATATATAGTTTCTGAATATTTCCCGATATGGATTCCCAGATACTTTATACTAGATACGATAATCCATACCGGGAATTGATGTCTCCCAGCCAACTTCGACAAGACTCCGTAGGGGAGATTTCTAATTGTCTCATAGGCTTGTATCAGGAAAAGATACAGATAGTACATTCTAGTATCTCACAGCCCACAGTTTTGTATTCAGCTGTGTCCTAGGTGAGTTCTCCATGTTCAACCAGCCTCAGTACAGCAATCATCTGCCCTTACATGAAAACTGACCTACACAGCAGAGTGACTAGGACATTACACATTAAAAGATTGAGCGTGGCAGCACTGGTGTGAGATAAAATAATGTCCACTACAACAGGGGTCTCATACTTGGCAGGATGTATTCCTTTCAGATTAGCTATAGTACAAAATTATTGCCCGGGTCACTAAGCATGTGATGCCAAATATGTGTACCTTTTTTGTCTGTATTTGTAATTAATATTTATTTTAAAAAGCAAAAAATTGGTCAGCACATCCAAGGCAATTTTTTTTAAAAATGAGCATAGGTGCACGCTGGCATGGCGGCAAAAAGCAATGCAAACACAATATCAGAAGCAGTCTACAAGCACTAAAAACAGTCAAAGGGAATATAGGATTTTTTTCAAAAAGCATTTTTGCTACTTTAGAATATATGAAAATTTGAGGTTCTTTGTGTACTTTTTTGATGAAAACTGTAAATGTCCATCTACCGCGACAAGGTGACCGCAATACAGATGGGGACCTACTCTAACATTTTATCTACCTTGGTGTATGTTCAGACCTCCATATTATCAAGGAGAGAAGATCCCATCTTTTTAATGCCACGCCGGCGTGCACCTATACTCATTTTTTTTTAAATTGCTTTGGATGTGCTGACCAATTTTCGATTTTTAGACTGCTTGGCGGAGTGACTAGACCCCATTTTGGTTGTGCACCCCACCCATCCACACACAGACTGTTTTTAACCAAAGCAGAGAATAGCTGGGATCTTCTCCCTTTGAAAATATGGAGGTCTGAACAGACAGCAAGAGAGTTAAAATGTCAGAGTAGGTTCCAATCTGTATTGAGGTCACCTTGTTGCTGGTGGATGAGCACTTACAGTTTTGATTAAAAATGTACACTAAGAACCTCAAATTTTCTTGTATTCTATAGCAGAAGAAATGCATTTTGAAAAAATTCATATATTCCCTTTGACTGTTTTTAGTGCTTATAGAGTGCTCCTAGTATTTATATTAGGGAAAGGATGGTGTATGTTTTTTTATGTTAGCTTTTTTGTGTGTTTTTACTTTTTTTTATATCTTACATGGGACTGGACCAAGCAATTACTTGATCACTGTTATAATACACTGCAGTATCTAACTGTACCACAATGTATTATGCTGTTATTCAGTCTGGCAGGCCTACGTCACAGACAGACTGTAGGCCATTGGTCTCTCTGGCTGTCATGGCAACCATCAGCATCCCATGATCACACTGTGGGGAGCCAATGGAGGACAGAAAGGGCCCTCTCCTTCTGTCAGATCCCTTACATTCTGTCAGATCCCTTACATGCTGCTGTTGCTATTGACCGCAGCATCTAAAGCTGGGGTGTCAGACTGATTTTCACCAAGGGCCACATCAGCATCAAACTTGCAACTAAAGGGCCAAATGTTACTGTAACACTGTATAAAATGTAACTACGTGAGAGGCTTTTGCCGTGCCTTCGCGGGCCACATAAAATGAGGTCGCTGGCTGGATTTGACCCACAAGCCTTGTGTTTGACAACTGTAATATAAGGGGTTAAAATACCTCTCTGCTGTACTGAGAATGACTCAGGGGCATCGGCCATGTGTTTGGAACCCTGTACTAGAATATAATATCTTCAACTTCCTATTAAAGTTAAGGGGCCAAGACCAATATTTAATTATATACCAAAAATTATTAAAATGTAAGATCTATATACTGTAAAAATCAAATAAGTAAAAAAAATATTTAAAAATGCATACAATACAGCACAACACTACTGGAAAAATAGGTGGACAATTGGTGGCTTCCCACAGCATCGCACCTCTCTCGGCTCCTTCCGGCTCTGTCCCTGCTGTTAACACAGCTCCTCCGTCCGATCACCCCCTTTAGTAGGTAATAAATGAATGAAAATCTTATGTACAGCAATACAATAGTACTGCTGTATATAGGACAAAGTATTCTGCCCCCTAGTGGTCAAGTACCCTAGGTGGACTAAGTATTAAAGTAAGAAAAAAAATTTGTTTAAATCGCCCCTTTTTCCATTTTATAAATAAAATAATAAAAGTTACACATAACTGGTATCACCACATCCATAAAAGTCCCATCTATTAGACTATAACATCATTTATCACGTACACTGTACATCATAGAAGAAAAAATATTCCAAACACCAAAATGGTATTTTTTTGGTCATTTCATATCCCAAAAAAATTGGAATAAAAAGTGATCAAAAAGTCGTCTGTATCCCAAAATGGTGCCAATAAAAACTACACTTCAGCCCACACTTTTTGCTTCAAATTCTGTGTTTCCTATTTTTCTCCTCTAAAATCTAGGTGTGTCTTATGGTCTGGTGCGTCTTATAGTCCGAAAAATACAGTAAATCCAGACAGAGAAAATAAATGAATAAGGGTATTTTCACACGGTGTATTGCGGCATGTACAGTACGCGCCGCAATACGTCGGGTGTTTTGGAGCAACGTGTTGATCAGCACGTCTCTCCAAAGCAGGGGGGCAGGCGGCCGGGTGCCGGCCCCATAGACATTCATTATTCGTGGAGCATATGCAACGCTAACAATTGACATATAAATTTTTTCCCCCGGCGTACAATACGATCGTATTGTACGCGCGGAGGGACGACGCGTAACCCATGGCTCTCTATGAGAGCATGAGAGCTACGGATTACCGTAATTGCGGCGCGCATTTCGCCACGTATAACGTGAAATGTGTGCCAAAATAAGCTGTGTGAACATACCCTAACGTTTATATGTAAATAGCAGTGTAGCAATATACAAAAAGTCAAGATCTATATACACACACACACAATATATATATATATATATATATATATATATATATATATATATATATATATATAATATATATAACATAATCATTAACTACATTAAACACAGTAAAAAGATAATTTTTGTTAACCCTTTCCTGACAGCTGGTCATAATCATATGGCTCTTAGTTTTTTTTTTCCTCCGTGCTTTCCAAGAGCCATAACTTTTTTATTTTTTCATCTGCATAAACATATGAGGGCTTTTATTTTGCAGGACAAGGTGTACTTTCTAATGGTGTCATTCACTGTACCATAGTATATAAACTGCAAAAAAATTCTAGGTGTGGTGAAATCTGAAAATAAAATTTTTGTACCGGTCTTGTTTTTACATAATCCACTCTTCAGAAAAAATGATGTATTGCTGTATTATGCAGGTTGGTATGATTCCAGCAATATCAAATATGTAGGGTTCTGTTATGTTTTAGTACCGTAAAAAAAATCCAAACATTCTCTATTTCTTAAATTTGCTGTGATGTGTCGGTAAGGGGTTAAAGCACATTAAAATGCTGATAAAACACTACGTTTCACACATGGCAAAAAATGGACACTAATCCAAGACTAAATCTACTTGTACTATATTTGTGTTGGAGTTGATTATTTCCATTACACAGGTTGTAATTCATGACATGTAAGGAATTCTGTGGATAATTGCTTCTGCCATGTGTGAATGGGTTTTGTATTGTACATAATGTAGTATGTTACAGTACATGTAATTCACTATTTGCACCACAAGGGGGCAGGAGCAGTGTAGGGAGTTCTGTTCACATTTGCATTACAATTAGGGTATGTTCACACGGCGCCTTTTCGTCCGTGTGACATACGCTTTTTAGCTGCATGTTTGGATCTGTCTGCTTTTACATTGCTTTTAATACGAGACATGCATTGGCGTTCACACGAGTGATCATTGATGCGTCTGTGTCTTTCGGATCCGTTCCAAGAATTGACTCAGCAGGAGCCCTATGTAAAATGATAGGGTGCGATCCTGCTGCATCTAACACGCAGCTGCATGTTTGGGTACGTGTTAGATCTGTTTTAGATCCAATCGACGCAGCGTTTTTGGATCCCTTCATTTCACAACCGCAATGGCAACCAGCATAAAATACAACTGCTGTAACGAGACAACCCCTTTAAAAGCGAACAGCCTATCCAAAACTATCCAAAACTAAAAGAAAGAATAGGCCTGAGCTGCACAGACTTATTTTGTAGCACTACTGATTTAATGACAGCTACAAATATTGCATATACCTCAGGGTGGCCTTGATGCAGCTGAAGAACGCAGCAGGACGCTGTCACTTTTAGGCACAGACAAAATACCGGTCAGATTATCCGACCGGTATTTAGTCTTTTTTTGGCCCGCAGGTGGACGACTTTTGTCTATGGTTTGCGGATTCAAGCCCTCCTCCTTCACACCCACATATTCATGTTCTGCCCGAAAACCGGGCGGAAGAATGAGCATGTTCTAAGTTTTTAGTGTGTGGACTTTAGCAGTGGGGACTGTTGCTCAGATTTTCTATTTAAGGCCATGTTCACACGGCTTAAAACTGGACATATTTCAGTGCGCAAATTACGGGATGAAAATGTCCCAGTCATTACGGTAATCCACAGTTCTCATAGAGAACTATGGATTACGTCTCCTCTCCATGCTCGGCGAATACGCCGAGGGGGGAGATAATCGACATGTGAATTGCCAGCGGCGTATCCGCGCTGCTGGTAATGAATGTCTAGGGGCCGGCGAGGTGCCGGCCCCCCGCTCCGCCCCCGGCCACACGGCGTAATTGCGGGGCGTAAGTACGCCCTGCAAATACACCGTGTGAACCTAGCCTTAAAGGGGTGTTATCGTTTGAGCTGCTCGTGCTGTCCAGCTAATTTTCTCAGATTGAGTTTGAAATACAGGGGCGTGTCTCTCCTGTCAGCAGGCGTGTCTCTCCTCCCAGGAGGCGTGTCTCCCCTCACTGAAGAACTGTGACATCATCATTTTGTTTAAAGCAGGGGATGCAGAAGGTTGTCTGGATATAACAGCTCTGTAGCCTCCTGCCTGCTTATGTCTGCAGCCTTGAGGCTCCAAACTCCAGCAAGCAACTGTCATATGTCTTAGTTTACACACAACTGAAAGCCAGCAGCTGTTAAGATCTCTGCTTCCTGTCAGTGACATGTGGAGAAGCAAATCAGCTTTCAGAGAAGGCCCTGCTCATCTTGTAACTGACTTGGGCTGGTGGTGCATCGGGTAGAGCATTTATAGACTTATTTTTTTTAAATGAAGGGGTTTGGAGTTCTAGTCCCTCACAGGGTATATTTTTTTCCCCCCCTAAATTCTACACATAAAAAAGGGGCCTAAAATATAATGTTAATCTCTATAATGATATTTTAACACATACGGGGGATCCCCTATATAAAATTTCTCATCCCCCAGAATATATTTTTTTGTATCACATATTTTGGGGAAGTGTTTGGGTGTGACTGCAAGGAGGGGACATTATATAGGGGACTTTGTGTTGTTATGAAAAAAAATTAAGATTTTCACACATATATTTTAATCTTTATATATGTGTATAAATTTTAAATAAAAAAAAACAAAACACTATGGGGGGGACTTGAACTCCCAACCTTGTCTTTGAAAGGGCTGTTTTACCTAAGACAAATCTAAACAAAGCTAAATCAAACACAGGGGTTGTTCCTTAGTTATTTTAATAAGGTGATACGTGAAAGGAGGGGGGGCTTGCATTCGATTTTGGGGAACCAGAACGCCTTTTTTTAAAGTAGACTTAACATAAAAAATACTGATGGATCTTTTTTGACTCCTTTTTTTTTTTTTATTTCTCTTCTGTGACAAAAATTTTTCAGAATTCCAGCTTGAAACCGGGGGCCCTTTTCCTCAAATATGATGTAAAAAAGTTTTTTGTGAGAAAAAATTTAATTTTGGTGAAAAATTTGCACTTTTTTTAAAAATTTCCCAAAACTATGAAGGGACCCATTTTGATCCCTCCCAAATTTTGGGGTCCTTTTGTAAACCAAATTTGTAAAAAATTTTGTCCCAAAATTTTTTTTCACCCCTTTTCCTTATTTACCCGTGTTAAATAGTTTGTATTAAAATTTACATTTCAATTTTTTACTTTTTCCCTTGGGGTTTTTTTTACCTGCTTGTTTTACTGTTGTAATGCTGAACAAAATAGTTGTTTACTCTAGGTTTATTTTTGCAAATGAAGGGGTTGTTTTTTCAAAGGGTTTCTGGGCGGGACCCAGTATTCGGTTTAGTAATTTTTCCCTATCATTTCAGCTGAAGAAAAAAAGAGAACAGCCCAAACATACAGCTTGAAGACTATAATATGAATTGTTATGAAATAGTTTAAGTTTCCCTGTCAACGATTCAGCCCCCAACTTTTTGAAGGGCAGAACAGTTTTTAAAATCTTTTATTTTTTCTTTTAATTTCTATTTTTCAGCGGGGAAAAACTAAAAATAAATTAAAATTTTGGGAAAAATTTAAAAACTTTTAAAAACCCTTCAGTAAATTTTCCAAAACTTTTCCCAATCCAAACCAAATAAAAAAAAATAATGGTGTTCGGTTTTTTTCGCGTGGGGAGAGGATTTTTATTTGAAAGTCAAGGAATCCTGAAAAAACCAGAAAACAAAATCCAAAGGTTTTTTTAAGAAAAGTTTTGTGTTTTTTTTTTTAAACACTCTTTTTGGGCCCTGGGGGCAATTTTTTTTAGAGAATTTGGTTGAAAGCCAAATTTGAAAATCGGGGCGCAAAAAAAGGCCGGTTTTTTCTCCCACCTTTGCCCTAAGTTTCCCGCTCCAAAACCCCCGGGTGGGGGGCCGCTTTTCAGGGAAAGACAGTGCTTCCCCTTTACGCGCAAAGCCAGGCCCCCTTAAAAGACCAGCCGGGTTTTTCCCAGCCCGGGGTTTTCGGGGGGAGCGATTTTTTCGGGGGTAATAAAAAATTTCCGCCCCTTTTTTCCCTGGCGGCCATTTTAAGGGGCCCCGGGTTTTTTTTGGGGGTGAAAAATTTTATCTGGTTGGAATTTTTCCCCGGTTTTAACCCCCAACCATTTGGCCCAGGGACCCGAAACAAAACAAAAATTCTAAATATTCATAAACCCTTTTTCCCAATTTTTCCCCAAAGAAAACACCCAAAACGGGGGGGGGGGCCCTAAAGCATTAGTTGGCCCTCTTTTTGACCCAAATTCCCCCGGGGCCCCGGGGACAGAAAAAAAAAAACCCCAAAAAACTCCCAAAAATGGAAAAGAAAACAAGGTAACGTTTGGCGGCCAAAGGGTTTAATTTGCAACAAAAAAAACCCACCGGGAGAAGGCAATCTGGAAGGGGAATTATTTAGGTTTCAGGGGAGGGTTTTTTAAAAGGGAGCCCGGGGGGGTTTGTTGAAATTGGGGGAAACACTTCCCCTTTGGTAGGGGGGTTTCCCAGCCAAAAAAATTCTTCGAGAAAGCAAGGGGGCCCCTACAGGATACCCCAAGAAGAAATTTATAAATTTTATGGGGAATTGGGCCCTTTTTGACCCCGCAGGGCTTTTTTTTTTTGGGGTTTTTCATAAAATTTTTGGCCCTTTATAAAAAAATTTTTACCCCTTTCCCCAAAAACCCCTTTTTCGGGAAAAATAAATTTAAACCAGTTTATTTTCTAGCTAAATTGGGGAAGCTAGATGCAATTAATTGTGAAAATTTTTTCCCCTTCGGGGAATATTGGCACAACCGGCACCGGATTAGCTAATTTTTGGGGTTGTAATGACTGGGGAATTTACCTTTTGGGGCCCAAAGGGGGCCCCCCAATGTCTGGGGAGGGGCTTTTTTTGGAAAATTTTAAATGAGGTTTCTCAGTTTTGGGTTTAGAAAACTACTCGAATCGGAGGGGGATTTGCAAAAACGGAAAAATTTTTGGTTCTGTTTTTTTCCTCCCTTTTGGGGGAAACGGGTTTTATTAAAAATTGTTTTGGGTTTGTTTTCCAAACCCGGCCCCATCCTTAAGGGGGGGATGAGAAAAATTTTTTTCCCCCAACCCAAAACTGGGTTTGCCCTTCCGAAATTTTACTTTTTCCCTTCCCCCAAACCCAAAGATAAAAATAGGGGGGCCAAAAAAAAATTTGGTTTTAGCTGTTGGGAAAAAAGGATAGAAAAAATATCTGGCAAAGGGGTTTCCCTTTTTTCTAGGCAAAAAAGAACAACCCGGGCCTGGGGGGGAACCTTTAGCTGACCATGGGGTAATGAAGTTTTTGGCCCCGTTTTTAAAAAAAGGTCGCAATGTTAAAAACCCGGGATAATTATTTTATTCAGAAAAATTAGTTTAAAACAGAAAAAAGCAAAGGACAACCATCGGGGGAACACTGAAGAAGATAAGGTGAAAAAAGGCCTAAAGAAATAAAATCCTTGAAAGAGGAATTGTACAACATTTAAAGTTTTTTTAGAAATGAAGACAATTTTACACTTCCAGTATATCAAGGAAAGGCCCAACCAAAAATTTTTCCCATTTTGATTCCGTCCATCCAGATGTTTTTTGGTTGCGTTGTTTCCCGCTAAAAAAAACTCCAAAAACCGGAAAATTTTTAACAATGAAACAAAAAAATTGGAGTAGTTTGGTGGGTGGATCAAAATAAAAAAAAACGAAAAAATATCCCAAAACAAAAATGCACAAGGAGAGGGCCCGGGTTCATCCATTTAAAATCCCTTTATTTTGGGGCGGGTATAAATGTTTGGAAAATTTATTCAAGGAATTATCCACCAAAAAATTTTCACGCAAGGAAATTTTTGAAACCCGTTGTAGAGATTTGAGTGGCCCTTTTATGTCACAATGGGAAAAAAGGGTTCCACGCCCCAAAAAAAAGGGTTTTTTTTACATGTTCAAAAAGTGATGGTTCAAAAAAAAATTTGCCAGATCAAAGAAAAGTGCAAGAAAAATGATTTTGTCGGCAAATTGTAAGGGCTTTTTGGGGAAGTCTTTTTGTGGGCAATGTACTGCCATAAATCAAAGGCAATGCTTTAAAAGAAAAACACAAAATGTTTTTAAAGGGGAATTCGCCACAATTAAAATTTTCATTTTTATGCTTTCCCCACCTAAATTTTCTCTGCTTTTTTTTCTTATTTTTGTTTATAGTTGCACTTGAATAAAAAAAATGTTTGAAAAAACCTTTAATTTAATTAAAGTTATTTTTTTTTAAAAAAAAATAAAAAAGGGGAAAAAAACAATTTAAAAGCATTATGTTTTGGGTCTCCAATAATAATACATTACAAAAAATAAAATTATTTTAAAAAATAACCAAAAAAGAAAATCTAAAAATAAACGAAAAAAAAGCCCAAAGGGGTCAAAAAGACTCCCTTTTTAGTAGTTTTTAGGGGGGGTCACGTTCCCTAGTCCCCAGGGGGTTAAGGACTGGATCGGTGAGGGGGGTTTAATCAACCTCTTGGAAAAAGCCCCCTTTAAAAGGCAGGAATTTTCCCAAAAACATTGACCCTAAAAACTGGGAGTGTACATAGAGGGGAGCGACCTTTTGGGTTTCCCCTATCGATTTTAACAGTTTAGGGGGGGTAAAAAAACAGAAATGGCAAAAGCCCAAACACAGCGGGAGGGGGGGTGGCCGGGGGTTTTCCCTTTAGGGGGGTAAACCCAACGCCGGGAAAGCAAAGTCACCCCCCAATCAAAAGTGCAGGGGCGTGTCTAGGGTCCAGAATCACCCCGGGGGGGGTCTGGGCCCAGCAACGCAGAAATAAAAGACAGTTTTTTCAAGATGCTTATATTGCTAAACCCAAATACAGAGGTAATGCAAACCCCCAATTGGGAAAAGTCCCTTTTTTTTACTGTCCCCATAATCTTTGTAAGGGGGAAAAACCCCTTTTTTGTAAAATTTGACAGTGGTGTACAGACAATTTTTTAAATCCCGGGAAAAAAATTTTTCAAAACGACTGAAAACTGCATGCTTTTTTTACAGGCCTTTTCATGCAATTTTGCAGCATTTTTTGCAAAAATAGGTGTGTATTAGTGAAATAGAAAAAAAATACGCATAAAAAAGATTCATGTACTCAGTAGTTTCTGTTGCTGCCTTTCATGAGTCACAACTTTTTTTTTTCTGTGTGAAGGCTTGTTTTATTGCTAGACCACTAGTTTTCCTTAGTATAATTTTATGGTGGCAGAATGAATAGAACAAAGAACAGAAAAATGTATCCGAATTTGGGGCCCCCTAGGGGAAATTTAAAGGTTTGGGTTTTTCCACAAAAGGGGTTCCCTTTCCTGGTTTTTCTGCTTTTAAATTTTCGGTTTTGTTCAAAAGGGGGGGTGGGGGGATGGTTTGGGTTTTAAAATGGGATATCGTGGGGACCCCCTAAGGGTTGACATCACAAAGCCTTTCCCCACAGGTTTCCACTCTAGCCAAACAAAGGTCTGTGAGTAGCTACAATGTAGCTGAGTGGTTAACACTTTTGCCTTTCAGCTAAGGGCCCAGGTTCAGAAATTCCCGTAGGAACAAACTTTTTTTTCCCCTCAGTGACATATTTTTAATTGAGGTTTCTTTATTTATTTGCGCTGTTTACTAATTACTAAGTACAGTGAACTGGAGTAAAATGACAGCACCTGTGGTTGAACACGTGCTCAGCAGTGAGTTTGTTTGGTTACTAGGCAGGAAAGAGACTGACAGTGCCTGCCTGAGAAAGGGGTTTTCTGAGAAACGTGGGAAAGGGCTGGTCATAAACCCCCAGGACAAGCTGTACACTATGAATCACTAAGGGAGCAGCCCAAAACAAAAAAAGCTACAGAAAAGGTTTTAAAAATGATGAATGGTGAAAATGTTTATTTTTTAATTTTCAAGCTTCCCCTACAATTTTACTTTGTGGTAAAACCCTTTAAGGTTTAAAATTTTCACAAGGAAAAGCTATCTGAAACTGTGGGGACAGATTTAGACTAGGAGGGGAAAAGAGAAGATTGGTAAAAAATCCCCCCAAATTAAAACAGTAAATTAAATTAAATAAAATACAAGTTCTGCTGAAACTTTCCCCACAAAAAATACAATTTGATTTGCTCAGCTCTTTCCCGGGATTATAAATGCTTTGTTTTGCCAACTTTTGTGTGGGTCTTATACGGCTTTAAAGAAAGAAAAATCCCCTGCTTTTTTTACTTTATTTTATGAGTAAAACCAAAGAAATTTCAAAAAACAAAAAGAAGATAGTGTGATATTGTATATAATTTTGCCCTAAAATTTTGATTTTAAACAAGGCCCGCAAAAAATTGGGGTTTCAAAGGCAAAAAAACACGATTTAAAATGGATTACAAAACTACATCAATCTATATATTGGGGGCAAAGCTTCATCAGGCCTCTTTTTAAGCAAAACATTTTATTGGGGATCAATGGTAAAAAACGAAACCCCTTGGGAAAATAGAGATTAAACCCGAGATCAAAAATGTCACGGTTGGGCCCCTTTTACAGGGCCAAGCTCCCCCAGGCTTTTTATCAGCTCATCTATCTGTATCCCTCACTGGGAGAAGGGGCCAAATGAAGATAGAAGGTTCCCCCTGGGGGGTCCACACTGTGGGGTTGAGGGGGTCCCCCCTTTTTGCCCACAGGCCAGCTACTTCTAACTTCGCAGCAAAAACTTTCCCCAAAATTATATCTTTCTTTTAAACAAATGCCTGTGTAACCAATGTTAAAGCAAGCTGACCCGATCATACTTTTTTTTATTATAAAAGGGCCTTTCCCCCCCCTTTGAAAGGCCAGTTCTTAAGAGGTTTAACCCGGCACGGAAAAAGACCCCCTGACTAGATGCCGAGCGACCCCCGAACCATGAAAACATTGGGTTCCCCGGGTTTTCCTTTTAAAAATCGCTGGGTAAATAAAATTGGGTTTCAATACACAGGGGCTATGTGGCTACTTGGTACAACCCCGCCCCCAAAAACGAGGGCCCCCCGATAACAACCCCCCTGGCCAATATACTGTTTCTCACAAAAAATTTTTAACCCAAACGCTAGGGAAAATTTTTTGCTTAACCCCCTTTAAAGGGCCTTGGGCGTAAGAGTACTCCCCCGGGCCCCTAAGGGGCTTTTCGAGGGGGAAACGCGCCGCGACCCCCCCGCACAGGGTGCCGGGGTTTGCGGCAAATCGCCGCTAACACCCCGGCCCGTAAAAACGCCGGCCCGGTGGCTCCGCCGCTGGCGCTGTTTAAAACCCCTCAGGGCACCGCGGCAAAAAATAGCCCGGGTTTTAAATTAAAAAGCCGATCGGGGCCGGCACCGATCGGGAACCCTCCTTCCCGGGACCGGCGCAGCTATGCTGGGCCCCAAAACAGCCGTGTGAACTGGCCCTATAACAACCCTGCAGTTAGGGAACACTGTGTGTTGCCCTGACTGCTGTCTGTGTCACGCTAACACAGAAAGTAAAATATTATACGAATATGCTAATACATTATTAAGTGTAAAAAAAATTGTAAAATAGTTATTCCTTCATAGGATTATAAAAAAAAAAGTTAAAAACATAAAAAAGTGTAGAAAAAAATAAAAATTAAATAAAAAATAATTGTGCCTACATTCCCCCCCAAAAAAATTTTAAAAAAAAATAACATATTTGGAATCCACACGACGGTTTGGAAACAAGGAGGCAAAAACTAAAATAAATATCCGGGGCCCTTAAGGGGCCCTTTTTAGGCCTGGGGGTTAAGGGGTTAAACATACCGTCATTTTTTTTGCCCCCAAAAATTTACCACATTTTTTATGCAGTGCTTAGGGTGCTTTCACCCTAGTGCGTTTTTTTGCGGAAAACATAGCAATTAATGCTGTTTCATTCTGCCCAAAAAAAAAATGGCATAAATCGAAGTAAAAATCCGATTCCTGGGGGTTTAACCCGGGAAACCGAGGAGTTGGCGCCTAGAAAGGAGCCAAAAAGACACCCTAATCTTCGCCCTTTTCCCCCCCAAACAAGTGCCCTAAATGGGGAAGAAGAGAATTACCTCGCCGAAGGGGGCCTCGAAGCCCCAAAGACCGCCCCCCTGCCGCAACTCCGCTGGAAACCTTCTTAAACCGGGCCCCAGCAGCCTCTCCCCCCCTTTCCCCCCGCGCCCTTATCACCGCTACGGGGTTTCCCCAGACGGCCCGGGGCCCGCTGAAAGAAACCCCGGGGCCAGCGCCCAGGGGAAAAACCACTCCCCCTGCAGACGGAAGAGGGGTACGTGGCGGGGCGAAAAAAATCCGCACGTCCCGACTTACAGCAAGGCGCAAAGCGGGGCGCAGGTACCTACCTCAACCCCCCCCCCCAACCCCTCCCCCTTCCCCAAACCCCCCTTTTCTAAACCCTTAGCTGGAGTGGCTGGGCCCTCGCCCACACCCAACCCCCCCCCTCCCACGCGGGTTTGGCACATTAGGGCTGGAAAAAAGCCACAGCCAAAAAGGACCCCCACAAGCCAGTGTTCACACTTGCAGGACTTTCCCCCCCTTTGCCCTGATCCCCGCTACAGTGGGACAAGTGGGACCTCTAGATCAAAGGGGCAGATGTCCCCACACATTCCCAACATACAGATCAGGGGGGTGGGCCTTTAAACCCCGGCAAGGCTCTCCTTCGCAGTCCCCCGCCCCAATGGTTCAGGCTGGGCCCCATCCTCCCCCCTGGGTGCTCTGAACCCGCACCCCCCTACAAGGGGTGATAAGAAACATTTGGGTAGAGATGGGGGGGGCGTGTAAGAGGGATTTCAAAAAAGGAAATCTCAGCCCTCCGCCATGATATCAAAAAGATGTCTCCCCTTTGCTACTTTAGAGGGGGGATCAAAGGGTTACCCCCCAATTTCCTTGCTCAAAAAACATCCAACCATGGCCCGGACAACTATCTACGTGAAAAAAATGGCTCGGCACCTAGAGGACCTTGGGTAAAAGAGGCCGCCAAACCTTTTGAGGATCCAAAGGGATCCCCAAAACCCAGGGGGGCCCGAGAACTACAGGGGTTTGGGGCTCTTTTGTTTTTCCCCAGGTCATAGGCCCCCAAAACACCTCCCCCCTTTTAAACTTTATAGAGCTCACAGGGGTCTCCCCAAAAGGTTCATCCCCCCCCCCCTACATTACCCTGTGAAACATGATTACTCCCTCAAAGGACGTATCATCCCTAGGGCCTTTCGCCCTCCGTGATCATGAGGGTTTCCCCTTACGATATGACCCAAAAACCCAATAGGGGACTTTTTTTTTTGACTTCTTTTCCAGGTTTTAAAATTCACTCCCTTTCGGTTTTTCCACGGGGACGGCCTCAAAGTAAAAACAGCTCATTGGGGGACCCCCCTGAGGTCTTGTCCACTTAAACCCCTTTACCGTTGGGGGCTCGAAAGCTCTCAAAACCCCCCTTTGGGAGTTGGGGGAAAACTTCTGGCGGTTCGGGGAGCCCCCCAAGGGAAAAACCCCCCGGGGGCCAGAGGGCCCCCCCGATCTCTATTTTAACCCTTTCCCCTCGGAAACCTATCCCCCTACATGTTAAAGCATACAATTCCTTTCTGGGGGGGGCCCTTTTTCCGGAACTCATGTCCCACCCCTATGTAAACCCTCATACTTTAAAGCGGGGGGGATCCGGGCGGAAGGCAAATTCCCGGGAACCAATAGCCCTACTGAACTGGGATCTTAAAATCTTCACAAAGGGATTTTTGGCCCCAACAGGTTTAAATTTGTGGTTCCACAGTGATCAAAAAAGCCCAGGTGGGTTTGTCCCCTTGAGACACGGAGGTGACAAAACCAAGTAAAATAAAACGGGCGAAGTACCCAAACCCTCTCGAGCGCAACAGGCCCCTCCTGCTTGGGCCTTGAGGGGGCAGAGAAGGCCTTTGACAGGCGGGGTTTGGGCCTTTTTTTTTTCCCGGGGGGACCTTTCCTAACGCAATTAAGGGGGCTTACTCCACTCCCTCGGTTTCTATCAAATTTCCCCACTGCACCTCGGATAGATTCTGACCCGGAAGGGGACGACGGGGGATGTCCGCGGGCCCCCCCCTTTTATTTTCGCTCTGTATAAAAACCCCCCTGGGGCCCCTTAAAAAGGGGGCAAACCCCGGGATTTTAAAAAGGGGCTCTCAGTCAGGGGAAAAGGAAATTTTAAAACTATCCCTCTTCGCTGATGACATCCTCCTGACCTTAACGGATACCCCATACAAACCCCCTTTCCCCACTCGCTTCGGGGATAAATTTGGAAGGGGCCCCTTTAGGCTATAAAATAAATGCCTCAAAGGGCTGAAGGGCCCCCCTGATTAATTCCACACCCGCGGCTTTTCCCACCCTTAAAAAAAAAATTTTCCCTATTTCTGGAAAAAACCCTTTTACCAAAAAATCTGGGGTACGATCACAGGAAACTATGAAACCCCTTTTTTAAAGCTAATTTCCCCCCATTGTTTAAAGAAATTTTAAAAAAATACTGAACCCAAAAGGCACTCCCCTGCCCATAAACCTTCTTTGGGAGGAACAGCCCCAGTTTAAAAAGACGGGGCTGCCAAAATTCTCTACCTTTTTGGGGAAACCCCGCCCCGGGGGCGGTTTCCACTGATGGAACTTTGTTTCCCTACAAGCCCGCCATCCTGGTTTCAATGGGTCATGGGAGGCACAGGGGACTAAGGAGGCCCCTTTTTGCTATTTAAAATAGGGGAGGATTGGCGGTGCCTGATATTTTTTAAACTTTATTGGGGGGGCCCCCTTTGGGCGTAAACCCCGGGCCCGGTCGGGATTGCATGCCCACACGAAGTGGATGGAGGGGAGAAACTATGGCTAGGGAACCCAAAACATCCTAACGCCTAATTTTTTGGCATTTTTACAGGGCCCTTCCCCCAAAACATACTCTCCGGACCCATTAGATTTTTCAAAACCAAATATGGGAAAAACTGCCAGTCCAGGGTTTTCCCTTTCATCTAAACCTTTACCCCTGACTTCCTTCCTTTTACCCCTCCCCCCCTGCCAAAAGGGTTCCCCTGGGTTTCTTTGCCCCGGGCCGGGGCTGGGGGAAAGGCCTCTTTAGTTTGTCGAAAAAAACAAAGGGAGGGATAGAAGGTTGCCCACCCTTCGAAAAACTGAAAGGGGCCTTTTATAAAACCCCCCTGCAAGGGGCCCCCTTTCCCCTATTTTTCAAAATTTCCATCTCTTATCAATCTTCTATGGCACAAAATTTTTATCGGTCCAAACCCCCTTTTAACTCCTATGCAAAAGTGGGGAACCCTCGACAAAGGGGCCTTTTCTCAAACCCTTATTCTATTTTTTAGGGGAAACCTTTAAAAATTTACGAGGAAATGACCCAAGGTATATGGGCCAAAAGGGGGAACTACCCCGGGAAGACCTATCCCTTACCCCCCCTTTGGGAGAATCTGGAGAAACCGCAGCAAAATCCCCATGTGTACCACTTAAAAAAGAAAAACCTTTTTAAAAAACTTATTAATTTTTGGGAACACACCCCCAGACCTATTGATAAATGGAACCCCCAGGGTTTTCCCAACCTGCTGGCCCTTGTGGAATCCAATAGGTACACCCCCCACAAATTTGGGACTGCTCGGTTTTTCCAGATCTTCTGGGAAACAGGTGGGAAAATTTTTTTCCTCAGCCCCTTTTTTGGTCCGGAAAAGAAACTGGATCCCCCTTACAAAAATTCCGATAAGATTTTTATTAAACCCGTTTTTTTTTTAGGCACATAAAAAATACAAAACCCTTAAAAAGAACAAAGGGGACTACAGTGTTGAAAGCAAACGACCCAAAATAATGAGCAAGATTTCCCTAAGGTAGGCCCCCCCAGCATCAAAAACCCCCGATTCGCCCTATCTACAAAATAGAGGAATCATGAGTAAAAACCCATTCCCGGACGGCGGGGCCCAAAAAGGCCCCCCCCCCCCCCCCCCCCCAACAGATCCCGAGCCCCTGAACAAACCGGGAAAACTAGGCTCTTGAAACTTTAATGATCATGGGGCAAATAAGAAAAGAAAAAAAGGGAAGGGGAAGGGGGAAGGAGTCCACAAACCCGGGAGAAAGCCGGGAAAAAGCACAAGGGCACTACCAAGACCATACAAAGGGGGGGTTTTTTTCCCATAAATCTTAACCACCAAAGGCCCAACCAATAACCACCCCCCCCTTGGGGGGAGGGGGTGGTTGGGCAAAAAAAAAACCCCACAAAACCCCCAAAACTGCCCCAAAAATCCCCCGGGGGGATTGTTTAAAAGGGGCCCAAGGGCCCCCAGGTGTGCAAGACTTTTTAAAATGACTCCTCAGGGCTAGGGGGGATCAAAACCCCCCTACAAATGAATAGAAAAACACCTCCTCCCCCCCAGTCCAAACAAAAGACGGGGGGGA